>RJWM01051229.1:0-10499 GCA_004363535.1 Dasyprocta punctata
TTGACTCCAATGATGTGAGGAGCTTTTCTTCACCAGACCCTTCTACCATTTGGAACCAGTCAACCACAGCCTGAAACCTCTAAAACTTGTTAACCCAAATAAACCTCTACTCTTTTAAGTTTTGGGTATCAGGTATTATGTCTCAGTGACAAGGAAAACGACTAAGACAGAGACCAAAATTTTAGTGGTAAATAGACACGTTGATATTGAAGCTGGAATATATGGATATTTTCAAGACTGTTAAATGTTTATGAAATAGGTCGCTTTAACTAAAGTGACCTCTAATTCACTTCATGTCACCTCAGTGCTTCTGCCCATCACATTAATGCCTGGTTTATCAAGTCACTGCACATAGTGTTTATTTCTTAATAATTAATACACTTAGATCTTTTCTTATACAGACTCCTGTGCCTTTGTGGAGTGGAATATTTTTTAGTGTCCTTGAGTGTGATTCTTGCAGCACTTGTCTCCACGTTCTTCCAGGCCCAGGATGCTTGCTGCAGCAGACTAGTGCTGGCATTCCCTTTCAATGGTTTATTAGCTTTTAGTTCATATTTCTTTTTCACCTCTACATTCTTTATTGACCCCTTATTTTGTATTCCAATTCCCATTTCTAAGAATCTACACAATGGTCAGTCTCTTTAGAGCCTTCTGAGTGTGTCATTTGATACTGAGATAAAATACCCAACACTCACAAGTTTCAGTGGTTGCATGGTCTACCAGTTTCAGGCAGAAAGCCCTGATAGTAGGGCCTGAGTGGAGAAAAACTACTCACATCATGGTGGCCAGGAAGCAGAGAGTTAAGAGAGAAGCTGGAAAGAGAGATCCACTCTTTGAGGTCACACTCAGTGACCCAGCTCTTCGCACAAGACCCCACCTCAGTGAGTCAGCTATAATGCCCCTGCAATCCACCTTCCAAACACATGAGGCTTTAGGGGCCATTTCAGACCTAGACCATAACTGTGTATCTTTTGACTCTATTACCTATAATTCGCTTCCAATCTTTTGGACCTCCTAATAGCCCTACTTTTGGGAAATCACAATTAATCTCTGTCTCTGTCTCTGTCTCTGTTATCTCTCTCTCTCTCTCTCTCTCTCTCTCTCTCTCTCTCTCTCTCTCTCTCCTTTTCCCTAGGCTGTAAGTCTCTTTCTGTTCTCACAGTGTTCTCTAAATAGAGATCACAGATTCTGGATATTTCTCCATGTTACTCTGAGGGAGACTGATGCACTTCACCTACATGTTTTATGTTTCATGTACATCGATTACTGTGACCCATCAGACTTCAGAGATGTGCTCCCCAGTTCCTGAAATTTCTCTTTGGTTCTACAGAAATAGTAGGATTAGCCGCAGGTTAAGTTAAACATCTGTTTTCCCAAACAGGAATCAAAGCAGTGATATCTTTTTGCTCAGTGTATCAATACATGAATGCTTACTGTCTACTTTCCAGTGCATTCAGAACTTGTCCTTAGTTTATGAATCTTGAGGACTACTTGGCTTGATGTTGTATATTCTTAAAACAATTCATCATATTTTTTTATTTTAATAAAAGCAAAACAAAAAAAGTAATACAGAATTCAATAAAAAAACAAAGCAGCAAGGAATCAATACTAGTCAATATATTATATATTGTTATCTTAGAAGTAGTTGTTCAAGTTATGAAAGCTAGGCATAAAAAATGATCAGACAATCAAACAATGACAACACAAACTATTCTTTCTGATGAACTAACAGAGAATTAGTGGTATAGTTGTCTGTCTTGTATACTCATACATACATAGTTGTACATGTATATCTACAAACATATAATCTTTTCCTTTCTTCCGTTTCTTCTTTCCCATATCCCAGCTGTTCTTCAATTTTGAGTACTTTCTTTCCCTTTCCTTATTACAATATCTATTGTACATTTTGGATCTTTTTACTCTTTCAGTTTCCTTTTTTAATCATATTTTCTCCCTAATGTAAAAAATAACAAATCATATTTTAATAAAAGTGATCTGAGTTTATGCTTACAACTTCAGATACTAGTTGTAAGTGTATACTTGCTTCAAAGACTCAGAAGGTATTGCTTCCCTTTAAATTTCGTTAAAGAGTTTGAGGAGTAGTGACATTAGATCTTATCCACATTTCTTGTAGAATTCAGCAGTGAATCCATCAGGGGCTAGGCTTTTCTTTGTTGTTAGGTTTTTAATTACTTCTTCAATTTCCTTTACTGATTTATTTAGAATTTTTGTTGTTTTTTTCTTTTCTTTTTTTATTTACTTAAGAGAAAAAAAAGACACAGAAAAGAAAAACAAAGGCAAAAGAGACAAACAAACAACAACAACAAACCCCAAACAATAACAGTATAGGTTTTCAAAACAAGATGACAGGAATTTAACAATGGTTGTAATATTGCTTATTGTTATCTTCAAAAGCATTGCTTAGATTACCAGATATAGACATGTAAAATGATTAGATCAATTATTTAGAATTTTTATATCTTCTGGATTCAGCTTTGGTAATTCATATGTATCTAGGAATCTGTTCGTTTCAACTGTATTTTCTATCTTATTAGAATACAGGTTCTCCAAGTAAGTATTGTTGATCTTCTGGAATTCTGAAGAATCTATTGTGGGTTCACTTATTTCATTCTTAATTGCATGGATTTGAGTTTTTTCTTTCTTTTTTTTTTTTTTCTTAAGGTTGTTAGTCATTTGTCGATTTTATTTAGTCTTTCAAGAACCAACTCTTAAATTCATTGAGTATTGTTTTCTTGGTCTCCGTATTGTTTCCTTAGTCTAAATTGCATTAGTTTCTGCTATGATCATTATAATTTCTGCCCTTGTATGAGGGCTGGGCTTTGCTTGTTCTTTTTCTTAAAGTCTGAGGTTCAAGATTAGGTTGTTTATTTGAAATCACTCTGTTTTCCTGATGTGAGAATTCACTGCTATAAATCTCCTTCACGGGACTTCTTTCATTATGTTCCTGAAGTTCTGGCATATTTTATTGGTGCAGTCATTTAACTGTAGAAACTACCTAATTTCTTCTTTAATTTAATCTGTGACCCATTGGTTGTTCAGGAGGGTGTTATTTAATTTCCATGTGTCTGTATAGTTTTTGTGGTTTCTTTTGTCACTGATTTTCAATTTTATTGCACAATGGTGTGATAATATGTATAGGATAATTTCAATTCCTTTCCATTTATTTAGGCATGTTCTATGAACTAGTATGTGGTATATTTTGGAGAGCATCCCATGTGCTTCTGAGAAGAATGTGCATTTTGATGTTGTGGGGTAAAACACTATAGAATCTACTAAGTCCATTTGTTCACAGTTTTGGCTCAGTTCTGCTATTCTTTTGTTTATTTTAATTTTATTTATTATTTATTTGTTTAGTTCATCTGTCTATTTGTGAAAGCAGGGCATTGAGGTCCTGCATTACACTCATGTTAGTGCTTATTTTATTTCTCATGTCCATTAATATTTGTTGTATGTAGTTGGGTGTGCTCATATTTAGTGCATATATATTTATGATTGTTAACTCTTTTTCTTGCAGTTTTCTCTTAACAAGTATGTAGCGGCCTTTTTTGTCTTTCTTGATTAGTCATGGCTTGAAGCTCACTTTTTCTAGAAATATAAAAAAACTACTCCTTTTTTCAGGTTTCCTGTCCCATGGGGTATTGTTTTCTAACTTTTGACTTTCAGTTCATGAATTTCTTTTTGAGTGAAATGTGTTTCTTACATGCAGCATATTGTAGGATTTTGTTCCTTGATCCACTCTGCCAGTCTGTTTCTTTTGATTCAATTAATTGAGACAATTTACAATGATGGCTATGATTGGTATGTTTTGGCTTATCCTTGTCATACTATTCTCCTTGTTAGTTCCTAGTCTTTCGCCTCTGCTTACTTGCCTTTCATGGTGGTTTCTTTCCATTGTTGCTCCTGGAATTGTAATCTTCATTATCTCTTTCAAAAATATCCTTCAGAACATTTTGGAGAACTGGTTTAGTGTTCATGAATTTCTTCAATTGTACTTTTTCATGGAAATATCTAATTTCTCCATCATTTTTGAAAGATAGTTGTGGAGGGTACATCAATCTGGGTTGGAGGTAGTTTTCTTTCAGGACTTGAAATACTTCACTCCAAGCTATCCTTAATTTAAGAGTTTGTGATGAGAATTCTGCTGTGATTCTCTTCTTTTAGGGGTGATTTTTTTTTCTCTAACAGCTTATTGTGCTGAATTTCAGAAATCTTGACTTTTAAAAATACTTTATTTAAGGTTATTTGTGTAATTTAGGTATACATAATGATCACATTCATTATAGGGAATTTGTATTGGTACATGATATTTCTTTAGTTTTTTTTTTTTTTTTTTTTCTGGTACCAGGGATTGAACTCACATCCTCGCACCTTTCAGACAGGCGCTTGAGCCACTAAGCCAAACTCCTGGCCCTTCTACATGATATTTCTTGATTCCTCTTTTTTCCCATTCCCATCCCCTCCTTTCAAACCTTTCCCATTCAGAAAGCTCTATTTTCATTTTATCCTTCTTTTCTCATCTTTTTCCTTCCCTTCCTTGTTCCACCCCCCATACCCCTCTTCTTTTGAACAGTTTCTTCCTACTTCACAATATCTATTGTACATTTGGGTTCTTATTTATATTTTCAGTTTCTTACACTGGAAAAACTATGTGATACTTACGTAAGTGTGTCTGATCTGTTTCACTTATAATTATGGTCTCAAGGTCCATTCATTTAACTAGAGATGTCTCAAGTTTTAATAGAATGGAGTAGTACTCCATTCTATTAAAAAAACACATTTTTTAAATCTGTTCATTGGTTGATGGGCATTTAGGTTGTTTCCATGATTTAGTTATTGCAAACTGTGCCGTTATAAACATGGGTATGCATATTATTGCTGGGGTATGATACTTTTAATTCTTCCAGAAAGATCCCCTTTAGGGGAATAGCTGGGTCAAATGGCATCTCTAATCCTAGTTTTCTTGTGGTTTCGCCACACTGATTTCCACAATGGTTGCACTAGTCTATACTCCTGCCAACACTGGAAAAATATTCCTTTTTTCCCACATCACCACCAGCATTTTATTAGCTGTTTTCTTGGTAATAGCCATTTTTTCTGGAGTAAAATGGAATTTCAGCATTGTTTTAATTTGTATCTCTTGAATGATCAGTGATATTGAACATTTATTTATTTGTTTGTTTATGTACTTCTTTCTCTAAGAAGTGTCTGTTCATCTCATATGTCCATTTTTGGATTGAGTCTGAATTTGGAGATTATGATTTTTTTCAGTTTTTTATATGTTCTGGATATTAGTCTTTTATCTGAAGAACAGCTGGTGAAAATTTTTTGGATTGTTTTTGACTTTGTTGGTGGTATCTTTTGCTGTGCAAAAGTTTTTAATAAAATGAAATCCCAGTTGTTGATTCTTCATGATAATTCCTGTGTGATAGGGGTTTTGTTCATAAAGTTTTTGCCTACACCTATATCTTTCAGAGAAGATTATACACCATAACCAAGTAGAATTCATCCTAGGAATGCAGGGATTGTTCAACATACGTAAATCAATAGATGTAATACACCATAGTATAGACCCAAGGACAAAAATTACATGATAATGTTAATAGATACAGAAAAGAAAAAAAAAATTTAACCAAGTTCAACACCTATTCATGATAAAAACCTTAAAGAAAATTGGAATAGACGATCTTTTCTCAACCTGATAAAAGCCATCTCTGACACATCAACAACGAGTATCATACTAAATGGTCAAAAACTGAAAGCTTTCACTCTAAAATCAGGAACAAGACAAGAATGTCCACTGTCACCACTCCCATTCAAATGTCCCTGGAAACAGTCAGAGAAATTGGACAAGAGAAAGAAATAAAAGGAGGATAAGAAAGTAAGAAATTAAATTATGATTATTTGCAGATGACATGATACTCTACATAGATGATCCCAAAAACTCCACCAGAAGACTTCTAGATTTAATAACCAGATCCAGTAGTGTAGCTGGATACAAAGTCAACCTTCAAAAATCAATAGTATTCCTATACTTGAATAACAAACTTACTGAGAGAGAAATTAGGGAAACAACACCCTTCACAATACCATCAAAAAAATGAAATATTTAGAAACCAATCTAACAAAGTAATTAAAGTATCTCTACTATGAAATCTACAGTACTCTGAAAAAGGGAAATGAAAAGGATATCAGAAAATGGAAAGATATTCCTTGTTCAGTGATAGGAAGAACAAACATTGTGAAAATAGCCATATTCCCAAAACTTTTATACAGATTTAATGCAATCCCAATCAAAATACCACTAGCCTACCTCACAAAATGAGAGAAAACTATCCTGACATTCATTTCAAACCAAAAGAGATTAGAACACCAAAAGCAATTTTGGGCAGGAAAGATAAATCAGGGGCATCACAATACCTGACTTGAAATTATGCTATGGAGCTTCTATGAGTAAAGAAGAATGGTGCTGGCAAAGGAAAAAAAGAAAAAAGAAAACAAAAACAAAACAAAAAAACAGACCTGGGGATCTTTGAAACAGATTAGAAGATGCAGAAACAACTTCAGACACACTCAGCCACATGATTTTTGATAAAGGGACCAAATACGTTCACTGAAAGAAAGCCTCTTTAATAAATGGTGCTAGAAAAAATAGCATTCTGTATGGAATCTTTACCATTATATGCCTTGGTGTAGATTTATTTTGGTCATGGCTAATTGAAGTTCTATATACCTCACTTATCTATATGTCAAAATCTTAAACTCAGTATTCTTGAAAAAATAAATGCATCTGCAGAGTAACAGCTATAAAATGATCCCATTTTTCCTCCAATTTTATTTTGATTGTTCTATCCAGAATCAACTGAAGATTGTTTCCCCGATTATCCATCCCATTTGGCTTGCTAAGACATAGTTTTAGTGAAAGAATGTTATAAAATGCTTTTTTTTCTTTTTGCTGAAAGTAAATTATATAAGAATTATGCTCATTCATAGACCTAGATTTTAATCACTTTGATTTATAATACTTGCTTAATGTCAGGTAATTCTGTAAACCAAACCAAGGAGATTTCCTGATCACCAGTGTAAATTTCATACAGTGTTTACTAGGGGATGGTGAGTTTTATTTAATGAGATCTGGCATAAAACTTCAGGCTTAACTGAAATAAGCATAGCCTTTTAGAAAAAAAGAAAAAAAAAGTCTTATAGATCTCACAAAACTAGATTTAGAAACTGGACAGAACTCGGAGCTTTAGAATGCCAAGGAAAGGGCAGATTTAAGGAAAATGTAGGTATTTTGTTTAATAATGTTTGAATAAAACCCAAATGAAAATAAAAAAAGAAGAAAGGGGTTGTTAGTGTAATGCTTCTAAATTAATTCACTTACAGCTAATCTGCATATGTTTGTACTACTTGGCAATCCAACGCAAAGGCCAAATCACTTAAGGTAAACAGGACTGAGAGGCTGCTAGCTCAGGAATTCAAGGATTAACTGGCTTTATCCTACCTTTAGTTGGGTCCCGGGCTCACTGCCTCAGAGCAAATGGTTACTTTACACAAAGGTGGTTCTAATGCATATGGAACTTTGCACGATGGCTTTGTAGATAGAACAGCCTGACTTTCCAAGCTGGTAGTACTGATTTGATTTCTAATACAGCAGCATAAATAGCTAAGAGAACATAAGTTACAAATCATATAAGCATCAGTTACCTCACCTATGAAAATGGAATAAAAACACGTGCATTAACCTGCAAGGATATTGTATAAAAAGAATATACAGGATGACTCAGATTTATCCTCCAAACCTAGAGATTTGAAAATGAAGTGGGTCTTAGTCACAATTATGCCAGGAAAACAGTAATAAAATAAGTCTGTCTTGGGCAAGCCAGGAGTATGATATAATGCAAGATCTATACAATATATGCTAAATACAAAGATACAATGTAAAATACATATCATAATAAACAAAGTGGCTTGTTACCTCATTTGGTATTGATTACCCAGTATTTTAGAGCATTTAGATTTTATGAAACACTTTCACATATATTATGGCTTTTTGATAATCACAACATTCTTAATAAGGTATCTTTACCTGTCTTCATTTTATAAATAAAGCTGCTAGGAATCAGAACTTTGCTATCTTGTTTGGGGCTACAGGGAAAGTAACAAAGATGGGATTTAACTTCAATTCTTTTCATTCCAAATATAAAGTTTTGCTTTTCCCTGCCCCAAAAATTTCCCCCAGAGAGCTTATAACCATATTTTCAGTGCAGCTTGGGGTTCATATAACTTGGTGTAAATTTCTCTATCAACCACCATGGGCACAGAAAGTTACTAATTTTATTTTCCTCTGAAACAACTTAACGTCTATCTCGAATTTTATTATGTCTTCTGATATGAAGATTAAAATAGGGTCTGCCACTGCCTATTTTCTCCTGATGTAAAAATCTAAGCTCCAAGTGCTCATACTAAGCTTAAGAAGGTATTCATCTTCTGGTCAGGCACTCTGATCCCTTTGTGTTCTCATACACTATAGACCCTGAGCAACGCTGCTCTTGAAATCCCCTTGTCCATGTATATGACATAGGTCTGGCTGTTGTTGTCATACCTCTGCACACCTGCATGACACTCTCTGAGCCATGGAAACAGCATTTGAATGTGCCTTGACCAAGTTTGGAGTGTGACTGGGTGACTCTGTTTGAAATCTATCTGTCCAACCAGCACATGTGCTGTGTGTCTGTTCTTCCTTAGCCAAAGGAGTTTGGTCAGGGTTCTCGAGACAAGCTGTGGAGAGGTGCATTAATCAGCTTTTCTACTGCAAAACAAAAGTATCTGACATCTGCAAGTTAAAGGAGGACAGACTCATTTGTTTCACAGTTTCAGAGGTTTGGTCTGTGGTTGGCTGAATCCAAAGCAGGAACATCATAGCAGAAGGACTTGGTAGAGCAAAGTCATTTGGTTCATGACAGCAGGAAAGCAGAACAGAGAAGTATTACGGAGAGAAAGGGGACAGGGACTAGATATAGACCTCAAGGTTACACTTCTGTGACCCACCCAGACACATGCAGAGGTGTGCTTTGCTGATCCCCCAGATAGCTCCCACGCCAGTCCAGTTGACAATTAAGCTTAACCATCACAAAGGTTTCTCCTTATTCCAAGCCTACCAAAATGAGATTCTTTCCAATGCCACATCACTGGGTCAGCCTAAGAACTAGGAGATACAGAGTCACATCAAAATTTCTTTCACATTCTCTTTTCCTGTCCTCTTTTATTCACCAAGAAAGACTGTTCACCTCACGTGCCTATGGACGGGGTTATTTGTGGGTAGGGGAAGCAGAGGGTTTTGGCTAGAATCTAATTACTAGCGCTAAGGTCTTTGGTATACTGAAATTCAGAAAAAAGATTTTGGTTTCTCTTTGCATTTGTGATCTGGTTTATCTTCATGGGAGGACAGTGGAGGTCAAGGTCTGATGTAAAGAGGAAAGGAAAATGAAGAAAATGAAATTTTCAGCTAAAAAACAGTGAAGAAAAGGGTTCACCATATTATCACTCTCATTTTACAATGTTGGGTCATTTTTAATTCTAGTCTTATTCTATGACACTGAGTATTTAAACTATGTTATGCTACTGAGTGATAGCTGGATGTATCATTACATTTGTGTGATTCACAATTTTATCTTTGAACAAAATGATGACTGATAAATGTTTAAAATGGGTACATTGCTGTGAATTCACTGTGACTCAGAAACATTTGGTAATAGCTTGAAAGCCTGGATTCACTTTCACCATTTCTTCTCCTCCATATTCCCTTAAGCCTGCTCCAATTAAACTGTCATGTCAACCATCACCATTGATTTCACATAGTAAATCCAACTCTCAGTCTGTGTTTAATTTGTAGCATTTCAAAGAGTTAATCAACCGCTTCTCCACCGAAAACTTCCCAGGAACAGCTCCCAGAATCCTAAACCCTCCTGAATTTCCTCCTATTTCACCTTCCCAATCACCTCCACTGATTTTTTGCCTCATTAAGCTCATCTGTCAAAAGTTACTGGTGACTCAGAGTCCAGAGTGTTTCTATATCTAAACTATCTCTAGGTAACTGCATCTAGATTAATGACCTTAAATACCATCTTCAACCTAACTGATTTGCAGATTCATACCTGTAACCTAGATCTCTGCCCTCAACTCCAGATTCCTGGATCCCATTGTTTCTCAGTATCTCCATTGCAAATGTGAAAGACATCACCAACTTGACTTGTTTAAAACTGAATTCTGGTTTTTTCTTTAAATACTGCTCTATTGCTGATATTTCTCCACTTCAAGAAATTGAATTTCATCATTCCAGTGTCTCAGGTCATAAACTTTGGATTTGTCTTCACTCTTGTTTTCCTCTCACACACTGCAGCCAGTTCAAAACCAAAGCTATTTCTTCCTACTGCTGTTTCCTGGCCCAAATTGCCATGATTTTAATGATCATGATAACC
>RJWM01051230.1:0-10499 GCA_004363535.1 Dasyprocta punctata
TGTAAGAAACCATTTTAAAGATAACGATGCGCAAATTGCAACCATTGTCAAGCTTCTATCTTCCGGTTTTGTAAACCTGCAATGTTGTGTATTTATGCTAGTTGTTTGCTTGTCTCTTTTGCTTGTTGTTTTTACTATATATGTCGTTTTTTTGTTGTTGTTGTTGTAGTTTTTGTTTGTTTTGTTTTTCTTCGCTTAAGTAAAAAAAAAATAACCTCATTGATTCATTAACTTTGTTTCTTTTTTCCTTGATTTATGTTTCATTTTAATTCTTTCACATCTATTCATTATTACTTTTTCTTTTTTCCATTGATATTAAAGTCAGTCATTCTTATTTTTATAATTCTCTTTAGATATTACTTTCAGGCAGTTATTTTGAATGTTATTTTAGTTTTTAATTGAAGTCCTTTTTACTATTAAATTTCGTTTTTGAACATTGTCCACATTTGTAAACTTTGTTTAGTACTTACTGAAATTAGCTTTCTTTCACTTTATGTTTATGTCCAAAATCTTTTACTTCAGTGACTTGAATATTTTGTTTTAAAAATATCATTTAATGTGCATAAGCTTTCCATTGATTTTATTCATTCTGTTCATTCCTTTTATCTACTCAAACTGTGTCTTCATATAATCTTCTTTCACTTAACATCTGTTCAATTAGTTTGGCAACTGATGTTTGTTGCATTTTCCATTTGTTTTTATTGTACCTTTTAAATACTGAAGTTTTATTTACATTATGAATTTAATGAATTTGTAAATATAAAAGACACATATTAAGTAAAATATGATAAAAAAGAATCAAAGAAAAGATTCTAAGTGTTTTTACCACAAAGAAATGATAACGTTTGAGGACATAGATATCCCCAGTCTGATATGAATATTATGCAGTACATATGCATATGTAATTACTAAACATTATGCAATAAATATTTACATTTTAAAGTATCAGTTTAAAAGGAACTGGCTAAGAATCAAGGACAAACCTCTCCCCACCCTACCCCATGAAGTAACCTGCTTGTTCAGAGGTCTGCCTACATTGATAGCAACTAAAGTACATAAAACAACTAAATGCTAGTACTGTTTTGTTCATTTTGCAGGCCTGGGTCTGGCAGCCTGAGCATCTCTTTGGAAGATGACAGTATGCAATGTACCAAAAATGGGGGATTGTGCTCTGTCTTGTCCTCGAGGACCAATATTGTTCTCATTGTTTTACTTTATCCTGATTAATTTTTTGGCCTTATTTTATATTCTGTTTTTTTTGGTTTTATTGTGGTTTTTTTTTTTTTTTGGTTTGATTATACTATACCTGTTGGAAAGGTCAACTATTCTGAAAATAACAAGATATACTATAGTAGCTATTGCTTTCATAGCATCTTTCTTAGAAGTTCTATACCAGTTCTACTGTTTTGTTTTGAGTGACTTCATTCTGTTGTGTTTTGTTGGATTTTACTATCTTTAAAATAAAAAAAAACTTAAAAAGAATTGGCCTTGTATATTATTATTGCGGGAATTTGATTTTGAGAATGCAGCATACAGTAAAGTCCCCTGAAGAGAAGAGGATATACACTTTTATCTTCTACTTTCATGGACGAAAAGATCTTTGGAGTTCACATCTCACCAAAACTTCCCCTGAGTTCTGGACATAAAGCAATACATTCAATGCTTGTCCTGCTGGACTTCAGTCTTGGTCTCATCCCATTCCTTTCTGCCTACCTATTTTTCCAATTTAATTGGAAATATTTAACTATACAATTGTATGTTGTAAATATTTAACATTTTTTTTTTCATTTTTACTGCCTCTCACAGTTAATGAGTTTTTCTTGTATCTCAGGAAAAAAACTTAGTATGGGTCTTTTCAGTAATATTAAAACTAGCAAGGCTTGTTGACCCTTGGAGATGAACTAAATCTATTTTTCATTATGTGACAGACATGAGTACTTTGCGGATCAGGAGTTGAATGTTATGTTTTAGATATACAGTGTACTCAAATTGGTTCATGTATTCAGACATGGTTCCTTTGGAAGGTAATCAGATAACGGGATGACCATATTTATTAGCGGATTAATTCACTGAAGAATTAGGAGCTAAGTGTGCTGTACAGAGGTGGGACATGATCAGAAGAGGTGGGTCACTGGAGACGTGACCAAGAAGCATATACAATAATTTCCTTATTGTCTCTTCCTTTCATTCTCTGCTTCCTAATTGCCACATTTAAGCACATTTTCCTCGCTATGGCCATCTGGTTTTTGCCTTGGAGCCAGTTTTTCACAAACTAACAACATGAGGAAAAACGAAAGCAAAAAGAGATCTCTTCTTCAAATTGCAGGTGTTGGGTATTTTGTTCTAGCAATAGGAAAGTGATTAAGGCAGTTCAGTAACTAGGATTGCAATAATTATATATTTCAAAGTACCTATCAGGGAGAAAATTGAATGTTCTTGATTAAAATATGGTAAATATGACGATAGATAGGTCAATTGCCCCGATCTGATCAGTACACATTATAAACATTTTGAAATAATGCATCATATCGTATCAATATCTGCATTCTGGTTTTTTGAGCTCCACCCAAAATCACATATCAGGTTCTGTTTACACCAGTGTAAGGATTTTTGTATCCTACAATTCCAAACCTCTCTAAAGAAACTAGTTCCAAAGCTTCTGAACCAAACAGTCAGATACAATCACAGCAACAACCCTACATCTCTTGTACAAAATTTCTCTGTTAGTCAGTCTTTCTATTGCTGAGACACAAAATCCAACATCCACAACTTAAAGGAAAGGAGAATTAATTTGACTCTGTCTCAGAAGGTTCAGTCTATGGTTGACTGGCTACAAATCAGAAACACTATGGTGCAAGCATGTTGCAGCGTGAAACTGCTTAGCTCATGGTGGCTGGGAAGCAGAGCAGGGAAATAGTGCCAGAGAGGAAGCAGTGAGGGACCAGATGTAGATCTCAAGGCACATAGCCAAGACCCATTCACACACCCAACAGCATGTCCATGTGGATCCCAAAGTCAGACTGAACTCGACCCTAATCATCCCATAGACATTTCAAAGTTTCACCAAAGAAGAACTATTTTAAAGCTAAATTATGTGTCCATGTACAGGATTCAGGTTCTTGTAGGATGACTGTCAGATATCTCCCTCATTTCTTTGCCACACTACCTCTTATGAGGCAGCTAAAACATGGCAATTAAATTTGTTTCTGCACTGACCCAGGTGACAAAGCATCAGAGATGCTCTGTTGCTCCATCACAATATTGGCCTCTACACCTCCTCGGTTATGGAAATATCTACTTTCTAGTAGTCTCCCACTCATCAGGACACCAGTCTCTTTGTAAAATCCCCATACGGAAGAACTGACAGATGGTCATGTCCACAATTCCTTGGTACTTGCTACTTCTCAATTCACCTATGCTGCTCCTGGACTTAGAGCCACAAAAAGCCACCTTCCAGTTCTTTTAACTACTGGCCTGCACTACATCTTCACAGTAAACTGCAGTTTTTCTGTGCCACAATGCAGTGAATGTACCTGGTAATTCAGATTTTTGCTTAACAAGAATATACTCTTCTCAATCCAGAATGTATGCTATTTAATTTTTGCATGTGCATTATCAACTAGTAAATTCTTAATAAAATGTATTTTTGTCCTGTCTTTATTCTATTACATTGTCTATTACATCTTTCCACATTCCACCTATGACATCTTCATGGCTCAGTCACTTAGATCTCAGTGATTGGTATAAAGAACTCTGAATATATAATCCAATAAGTTAGATATAGAAAAAAGCATGCTTGTTTACTTGAGGGTAAATAATAGTAGTATGCTTGGCAGTGTCATAACCAAAGAGTAGGAATATGGACTTGAACAGTTAGGTGTTTGATGTGGGATCTTTTATATGTTTGGGTCAGCAAAATTTTAATAGCAAACTGAAATCATTTTATAGTGACTAGATGGGATCAGACACTAGGATCCCCACCACAGGGTCACATGATTGATATGTTTGGGTGGAGTTAGAGAAAGTTAGGTTTGTGGAGCAATGAATCTCTTGCTTCATAATTTTTAAAAAATGTTTCCTCCTGTAATGTCCTTATTGAAATCAGAGACAATAACACCCTGACCCATGTTGTAGAACTGATAACTACAGCCAGATGGATCCTAAATATATGTGTCCATTTTTGGATCTGGTATAATAATATGTTCAGTTTCAGATCATCAGAGGGTTTAAATAGAGGTAAAAGGGTCTCAACCACATACACCTCTAAGCACACTTTTACATTTTCTTTCATTTTCTAAGAATCAAGTTCTCAATTTATGCCTCTTTTTGAGATTAAGTGGAATGATTTTAAGAAAACAGGAAAATGTGGACATTTGCATGTATATCCTAGAGCTGTGTCGAGAGAGAAACCTGTACTGCATTCCCACATGCCTTCCATTTCTGTAACCTTTACATGTGATCTCAGTCATTTTTCCTGTCACCTGCAGGAGCCACACCCTGTTATGCTTGCAATCTACCAGGACCCCCAGAGAGAAGAGCATATTGAGCAGGAGATCGCTTCCTGGAGTGACAGAGACGTAAAATGGTTTGTAAATTGCAAAAATAATGAGTAAAGGCAGATGAACCCTAAATTAATGCATCTGTCTTTGAGTCTGGCATATTAATATGTTCAGTTTTCCAATCATTACAGGTCAACTGCTTCTCAGTTGGATAGTGACCACAGACAGTGGACCCAAAGCAAAAGCCTAGCAGGATTCTTCAAGGATTAACTCATGTGTCAGCATACTTAAAATACGTTCACTTTTTCCTACGTAAAAAGTCAATACATGTTACAAAATGCTAATTTTCCTTTTACGTGAAGTGATAATAATGTGGGTATTAATAACAAGAGGAAAACTATGCAAGTAAAATTACACAAGCTACATAAGAACACATAGTTCATTATCAGACTCTACAAAATATTCTGTGGTAATTCAGGACATTATTGTTAGACTCTGTCCTCACTTCATCCTTATAGTTATGATTTTACAGCTTTTGGAGTGTTGAGGGCATAGTGCACACGGACCCATTTCCCTGATCATGAGTGAGTTGTGTATAGGAAGTACACAGTGAAGGAGGATGAAACAGTTGAATGTGATTTCTAACATTCTCACCTCAGCTCAGAACATAAATCTCACACTACTCACAGTTGAAATGTGTTGTAGGTTGATATCTGGCTAAAACTCACTTTTGTCCCAGTAATGTAGAACCAATGCATTTGACAGACCCTCCTTTATCCATCGCCTGTCTCATCACTGACTGGACAATGCTGCTTCTCAGTTGGATCGTGACCTCAGGCAGTGGACAAAATGTAGTTCCCCTGATGTGTGACCAGTGAAACTCAGGGCTTAATCCTTGACACTCATGATTGATATGAATAGTATCACATCTGTGCTTCCTGATGGAAACAATCCTTAAAGGATACACAGGTTTGGGGCTCAGTGGACTGGAACCATCAGGGTGAAGTTTTGGTGGCTCTGTCTGATTACTGACTGTTGTATGATCTTGGTGCCTCCATGCACAGTGCTCATAATTAGTCAGATTTTCCAACCTTCTCCCGGTCTTTAAGGACATTCTAGTATTAGTGAAGGGAAAATAAGGCAAATGAATATTCTCTAAATTGTTTTCTCTCATCCTCTACAAAACTGGAAGTTTGAGTGTAACATGCACCTCTGTCATGTCACATCATTCTAATTTTTCTGAGTAAAGTTTATTTTTGAAAGATACATCTGCCAAAAATTACTATTTGCATAATTTTTATGAACCTGGATCAGTGGTTTTAATCCCATTTACATTGTTGTGCAGCCCCCAATACTAAGCATGTCCATAAATTTTCATCCTTCCTTAATTCAATATTTGTCCATTTCAAATTTTCCCATTCCTTTGTTTCCCTTGACTGACTACCTCCATTCTGCTATGTACAGGATGAAGAATTAAAACCTACAAACTGCAAACACTGTGACCAAGAAGTCATGAAACATGTTTTGATGTTTGCCTTTGCTGAACTTGCCAACCTATATTCCAGATGGATGTCAATGCCCTTAAAAGATGTAAATTTTGAGACAAAACATGAAGCAGTGAATCCAAAAATACTGAGAAAGACACCATAATTAAGAAGATACACAAGAAAGGATTGATGATGATTGTGTAATGCAAAGGGTGACAGATGGCCACAAACCGATCATAAGTCATCACTGTCAGAAGCATGTCATCTATACCACAAAAAAGGACAAAAAGCCAGAAAGAGACATCTGTGTTAAACAATCCACACAGGAGATGTCTGTACTGTGAGTTAGGATGCCCACGATCATCTTTGGTGCCATGATAGAAATGGAAAAGATGTCCACTAAGGACAGGTTGGAGAGGAAGAAGTACATGGGAGTGTGGAGGTGGAAGTCAGAGCTGATGACCAGGATGATGAGCAGGTTCCCAAGCACTGTGACCAGGTACGTGGACAGGGAAAGTGCAAAGAGAACAGTCTCAGAAGATAGAATTCTGGGACAAGTGTTTTATTTTGTGGTTTTGTACTGTTTGGACACCTTTTGACAAACAAAAAGATTAATGTTGGAGAACAGAAGCATGAGAAACCAGCACTCTGTATATATTTTGAATTGACATAGTCTCTTGCAAAGTATTACACTGAATTTCAAAACTTTGAGCAACAGTTGCAATTGTGACAAACAGTGATTTCTCAGAAATCTTTTCTTCTTCTTCTTCTTCTTCTTCTTCTTCTTCTTCTTCTTCTTCTTCTTCTTCTTCTTTTCTTCTTCTTTTTTTTGTTTCTGTGTTATCTCTTCCTATACAAACACACTTTAGAGACACTCAGCTTTTCAAGTTGGAAGACAGAAAGCACTAGGTGTAGCACAACTGTGATTACAGCTAAATAAACCTATTCATTCACGGAAAATAGGAAAGATTCTTCGTATTTGTGAAAATATTGTTACTAAAGAAAATGAAGAAGCTATAAAAGATCTCATTTTCCTTGAAGATCATGGCATTATTGAATTCTTCATTTTGACTGTTTCATTCACTAATATTAACTAACCTCATTCCTTTTTAACTATTCCTCCATCCATCTGTTGATAGACATTTAGTTAATTTCCATCATCCACTGCTTTAAATACTACTGCTCTGAATATGAATTCGCATTTATTTTTAGCCGTTTTCATTCACATAATGATACTCCAGTCAATAACAAACTCCATATAAATGGTTTTTTCCCATAACATTATATCATCCAGTGATGCCCCCGTCAGTTTGTATGTGTATGTTCTATGCTATCCACACAGTGGAGAAACCACCTTAAGGAAGTTTCTGAGACGTACTCTGGTTATCAAATACCAAAAGGCTGTACTCGTTTTCAGCTATCATGTCAATGTACCTTGGAGTGGAACTAATGGGTCATAAGTTCATTGCATATTTAATTTTTTATCATGAATTGGCAAACATGCTTTACACTTCGAAAGAAAGTACAAAGTTTTCCTTCCAGTGTCTGCTAGATGTTTTAAAATATAAATCTAATTACTGTAAACCCTGTTTAATATACTGTGCTGTAAAATATTGTTTTTCATCTTGTTCTTTTTCTTTTTTGTCTTGTTTAACGGCAAATCTGTGCACTTTCATCAACTTTTTCCACTAACCTCGCAGCCACTGACAAACTCTATTTTATGTACATCAGTAAGACTAGCTTTTTTAGGTTCTACATATAAGTAAGAACACACAGTATATGTATTTTGGTGCCTGGGTTGTTTCACATGACATGATATGTCACTCTCCAGTTCCACCCATGGTTGTACAAGATTTTATTAGATTTGATGATTGAAAAACTTTCCATAATGTATATCTGCCACATGTTCTTTATGAGTTCATGCACTGATAAGCTCCTAGGTAGATCTTACTTCAGAGCCTTTGTGAATAGCTGCATGTCACGTATATATTGACATAGGGATTTATTTTTATTCTTCTGTGTCTAGATATCCAGTTTTCTCGTCATAATTTATTAAAGATACCCTCCTTTTCCAGTGTATGCTCTTGGTGCTTTTATCAAATATTGGTTGACTGCTAATATGTGGATTTGTTTCTGAAGTTTCTCTTCTGTTCCTGTGAGTGATTTTTGTAGCTGTTATGTGCTAATACCATGATACTTCAGTTAGTAATCATTTGTGTACATTTTGAAATCAGGTAATGTTATGGTGCAACCATGTTCTCTAGTCAGAGTTCTTTTGACTCTTTTGGTGTTTTGTGGCTCCACTTGAATTTTAGAATTTGGATTGTTTGTTTATGTCTTTGTAAGGAATGTCATTGCTATTTTTATGGGAATTGCACTGAGCTTGTAGATTAGTGTGAACTTTATGCATATTTTAGCATTGTTAATTTTTCCCATCCACTGACACGGAGTGTCTTGCCATTTTTTGTTTATGTATGTCTTCTTCAGTCTCTTCCGATGATGTTACAGTTTTCACTGTAGACTTCTTCCACCTCACTGGTGAAATTTATACCTAGTTGTTATTTTTTGCAACTATTGCAAATAGGATTTCTTTCTTGGTTTCTTTTTCATCTTGTTCATTATTGATGTACAAATGTATTATTGAATTTCACAAGCTATTATTGCATTGCTGTAATTATTCTGAATTTCTTTGTTTTCCATGCTACAAGTTGAACCTAGGTTCTCACACATCCTAGAAAAGTGCTGAAAAACTGAGGTAGACAGATACCCTGAACTCCTGACTTTGGTGTCAGTCTTACCAGATTTGGACAGAGGAACTTCAAGTTTTTCGACAGATTGTATCATCCATAAACAGAGATTGTGTGAAGTCTTCCTTTTCCATTTGGCTGCCCTTTCTTGGTTCTCTCTACTTGCTCTGTTATAGCCACTCTTAAACTTAAGTTATTTGTAGGAAAATGGATACATCTTGAGATCATAATTTTAAATAATATAAATCAAATGCATAAGTTTAAATATCACATGGTATTTTTTATTTGAAAATCTCAATATATAAATAGCAAAATGAAAAATAAGTAATAGGAAACACGGAGAGAGATCTTTTGCTAAAAAAGAAGGGGCCAAGAGACAGAAAGAGAACAGAAGAAGAGGAAGGAATTTTTTGTTTGTTTTAGGTACCAGGGATAGAACTCATGACCTTGCACTTGTCAGGCTCGTGCTTAAACTACTGAGCTAAATGCCCATCACAGAGAAAGGAATAGGATATAAGAAAAATTTAGACATGCTATTGCTGAGCACAAGCCTGTATCCCCAGAACTTGGGAGGCTGCGACAAGAGGATTGCTGAGATCAAGGCCAGCCTGCATTGCATACAGGGACACTGTCTAAAAAATAAAAACCGGTATGTGTACCATTTCATCATGAGGAATGTAATCACTGTTGCTAAATTTTTGTTTCAGGTGTCAGAATTTATTATTGAAATATCAAGATTTATTGTCCAGAGGTCCAAATTTATGATCCAGAGGTCAGAAGTTATGACCTGAGATAACCAATAGAGACAGAAGGATTTATTAGTGCAGCAGGGGCAGCAGCACGAGGGTTACCTAAAGCAAAGACTTCAGTGGCCAGCTAGTGGCAGGCTGGCAGGGTTGAACCTGGCAAGGAGACAGAGCTTGGTCTGGGGAATGGAATGAGGGAAGAACAAGGAAGTCAGGTGGCTTTAAACCTAGTTTAAAATTAGGTCACCAGGGCAAGATCTCAGCTAACAATTATGTATTTCAATCATGTAACAATAAAAATGGCAAAATGCGGAAAAAAGAAAGGAGGAATCCTTGTGTTGCTTCAGATCCTTCCATGTTTTCCTGCATAGTATATTTTTTTCTATTTTTGTCACTTCTTGCCTGTGTTCCTTTTATACACAAGTGATGAATTTTTGTCTGTGTGCATTAGAAAATTGTACTGTTTTTGTTCTTCATTCTGGTATTGTGTTGTGCTACTTTTTCCTTCACACAACACAACCTTCTTAAATATCTAGAATAAATACAAATGGCTCATCAGGTATAATGGTTTTGATGTGTTGTAAAATTACATTGTCTAGTGGTTTTTCAATACTTTTCACAACTATGTTCATAAAAATAATTTCTACAGTTTTGCTGTTATTTTGTTCACTTTTTTGTATCAGGGTATTGTTGGTCTTGCATAATGAGGTTCAAAGAATTTATTCTCTTTCTATGGTTTGGAAAGTTTTGCTTGGAGTTAGTATTAATCCTTTAATAGATTAGTGGATCATCATCCATTTCTGGGTTTTTACTTGTAAGGTGACTTTTGTTCTTATGGATTCAATTTTATTTGTTATTATTGTTCTGTGTAAGTTTTTCATTTCTTCATTTGTAAACTATACTGATTCAGGAATGCATTCATTTTCTTCTAGGCTTTCCAAAAATGTTTAACCTTTTACATAACTTAGGACATTTACTGAAGAACAGTTTGTGTGCTGATGTGGAAAAAGTGAACCATGT
>RJWM01051231.1:0-10503 GCA_004363535.1 Dasyprocta punctata
AGGATATGCCTGAGAGAAAGCTTGCCTTTCAAAGTACTTTAATCACAGGCAGGTGGTGAGATGAGGTCTCAACCAAGCGGGTGTTCTTGGGGAACCATGAAAGGGTGTTCATTGTTGTTGAAGTTCACTGAGCAATCTGATTTCAGTATGTAGAATGGGAATGCCTCAGAATCTGATAATCCAGGACATTTATAAACATGAAGATTTACAAATGGAAGTGGAAATTAAAAAAAGCAAAGTGTGAGATGAAAATCAGAAAATGATTTTTAAATTTTATAATAGCTTTTCCTTACTAGAATCAACTTAATAAGTACTGAAGAAATAAGGGACTGTAGAAATTTCCGTTGAACAGGGTCAGTGAAGACACAGGTGGTGTGGACAGGGAGTGGTGCATAAATCATGATAAGGGGCTGATTTGCCACTTGATAAAACAGGCCTTGTTAGCAGAGGTAGATAAGAGTATTCAAAAGCTCTTGCTGAGTACTCTTAATGCCATCTCAATCTGAAATAAGGTATGATACTGACTCAACAAATCCCTTACTGTATTTTTTATATATGGAAACAATGCCTTGATTTTGTATTTTCTCAAAATATATTTTTTTAAAATGTAGAGAATAGTTTTATTGTTAAAAATTTCATGAAATGCTTAAGAGGCAATTCAGTGAAAGTTATAAAATCTGAAAAAAGCGTTAATTCTTCCGTACATTTTGTAGCACAGATATTCGGGTCACTTGAAATTTCAAGGAAAGAAATAGTCATTATGTGGTCTAAATTATAGTAATTTAAAAATTCAACAACCATTTATGAGTTGCATACTGTATTTAAGCCTTTGTTAGCATCTTACGGATGCAAAGATTAGCCAGATATCATCTCTACTGTCAAGAAATTTGTAATTTAGTGGCTGAAGTAGTATTTATTAAGAACTTTACTAAATGTTATTGGCAGAGAGAGAGGGAGAGACAGAGAGAAACAGAAACAGAGAGAGAGAGAAGCAGTAAAAGAAGTACAAAAGAATAGGCTTAGGAATATAATTTTCATAATCATAAATAAAGATTTATCAACCCTGTCTCCTCCAGTTAGTGTTAAAATTACTCCATGGAGGTTGCACTCAGGAAACAGATCATTCTGCGAGAAGATGTGTATAACTAGGGGACATGATGTATATGCAAAGTGTGTAGTGATTACTTGTGTGGAGCAATGGTGATAAATTGGATCTTGACTTCAAATAGTATAGAGTAAGTAGGTGTAGCTAATGATAGTTTTGTATACAGTCTAGATTCAACTTTTCCAGTTTCTGGGCTTTTTAGCCCTGTACCTCTGCAATTAAGAAGCTGATTTAATCTATTTCTCTTTTAAATCTCAAGGAGTACTCTGATCATCTCTTCTTTCTGATATTAACATTTCTGAAGAAAATGGCCAGCTGTCTTATAGAATGTCCTAGTTTCTGGATATGTGATGCTTTCCTCATAATTGCAGTTAGGTTAAATATTTTTAGCAAGCATGCTTCATGATGTTGAGTAGTTATAGCATCAGATTAGGGGCACAGAATGTGAGATGATCCTTCTCCCATTAGTTGACTGCCAATTTATTGTCACACATGTGAAAGTCCAAGGAATAAGCGGGGCCTTCTATACAAAAATGTAGCCTATGTCATGATAAGTTGGTTTCCCACTTGCGACTTGTGATGGTATTACCTTAGGCAATGAAAAGGTCTCTTGGGTGCAAGGAGAGGGGTTGGTTATTAATCTTTTTTTATTAATAACTCAATGGAATTAGCTTCAGTGATGTATGTAATCTACTGGGACAGTTGAAGTCATGGTTGTTTGTGTCTTGGGGACTTTATCCACTTGTTCTGTCCATGCATTAAATTGCATTTGCATTTGCCCTAGTCGTGAGATTTATTTTTGGTCTTTTGATTTCATATATAAGAATCTTTTCAAGTACCAGGGATTTAGTTCAGTGTTGTAAGCTCCTGCCTGGCAAGTGTGAGGTTGTAAGTTCAATCCCTGGTACCCAAAAAAAGAAAAAAGAAAAAAAGAAGAAGTAGAGATTTTAAAGAGGGAAATTTGTATGCTACATTCCTTCCTTCAGGTATTTATTGAAAACTTTCTAATTTCAGGCATTATTCTGAGAGTTGGTGACCCAATGATAAGCAGCACAAAGCCCTGCCCCTACACAACTTAAATTCCACTGGTAGAGACCAGTTATAAATAAAAAGATCAAACATTATTAAAATGTCAAGTAGTGATGACTGCTATGATAAAACAGTTGGGAAAGTGGTTACAGAATGTGTGCACACATGTTAATGGGATACGATAGGTTGATGTACTCTATGAGGAGGTGGTATTTATGTAAACAGGTGAATGAGGTAGGGTGAATAGGCATTGAAGAAGAGCACAACTAGGTATCTGAGCAGGAGCCATGCAGTTGGGAGGCAGTAAGGGAGGGGTAGCCTAGTAGAAAACTAGACATAGGAGGAGTAGTCAAATGAAGTCAGTGCTAAGTATGATAACAGAGACTCCCAAGAGGCTGGAACTGTGTGCTCTTTATTTTATTTATAGGAAAACAAGTAAAAAAAGACGCTTAAAATGGCTAGGGAAAAACAGACTTTCAACTAAAGTCTTTCACTTAGTCTCAAGTGATATAAAACTAAATTAAATACAGTTTGACTGTATTTACATTATATCTCCAAGATGCTAATACAAGTATTTTAGCCACAATGTAAATTAGCAGTGGATTACACTCTTTCCAGTTTAGTGTCTCTTTGCAAAAATGTGCAAATAGTTTTGCATCCAGACATGCCTTAAAAGGAGCAGTGAAATAGAAATTGCAAGATCTGAACCAGTGAATTGCGGTGTGGGGAATCTCTTGAACTTTCTTGAGCCTGACCATTCCCACTTACCATACTGAGATAGGCCCTCTGGGTGTCTGATGGGGCAGCTGCAAGGTGAAATGGCATGATGGATATGAATGTGCTTGATAAACTGTGATACAGTATAGGAGCCTAAGGTGTTACTGTCATTTAAATCTTTATTATAGTTTTGCTGAACAGAGACAGTCTATTATCTACCTTTGATATCAAAGGGTAATGACAAATATTAACTTCAAGTAAAATGCTTCTTAAAAAAGCAGAATCAATGCACCTTAGAGGACCTAGCGAATTATTCAGCTGTTCTTTAAACCTAAGGAGAAGACCGCTTTTCACTCCCATTTCAGGCTCCTAGAAATCAGTATGCTGTGTGAAACCTACCTAGGGAATCTTCTTGAGTTTCAGTGCTGGATTAATAAATTAGAAATGCTTTGTGCATCATAGAGAAATGAAAATTTGAGAATTGGTGCACCTAAATCAGGCAATTGCCTAAGATGCATTGAGTGTATATTATATATACATGTATGGATAAAGGGATGGATGACGGATAGATGGTTGGATGGATGGATGGATGGATGGATGGATGGATGGATGGATGGATGAATGAATGGATAGGGAGATATGTGGGTCAGTAGATAAATAGTTAATGCAGTGTTGAGTATAAAATATGTGAGAGATGAATATTGTAAGGTGTGTAGCTGACATTATTCACTACTTAGTCCCATCCTAAACCATGTAAGGTAACTACAGTGATTTTCCCATTTTGTGGGGGAGGAAATTTTATTTAGAGAGATTAAGATCATATAAGCTAGAAAATGGCAAAGCTGGGTTTTGACTTTAGATCTGGGTGACTGTAAACCTATCCCTTTAACCATGTGCTTTTAAGTTGCACATGGTATCACTGAAGAGAGAAATTTTTTCTCCAAGAAAGTCTGCATAGTAATGGCAAACCAAGTGTAGATGCAGTTTAAAAGAAAAAATATATATATTCCTGGTTGAGGAGACTCACTTTAGTCCACCAGTTAGAGTTGGAAATGATTGAATATAAGTAAAAACATGTATATTTATATATTATTATCAAATGTTTGCACATATCTAGGTAAGAGAAAAACCATACGTTGATTGCTGGAGTCATGAGCATACAATATATGAACTCTTCCAAAATAAACCCAGTATGTCTTTACAGACAGGAGTCAAGGCTTGGGGGTAGAGGGTTGGGGCTGGGTCCTTCTAAAGTTTTCATCAGGTCTAAAGAGGCATTGTGCATGTTTCTGATACTTCTAGGTGTCTCTCTCAGTTTTGTTGTTCATTTTTATTAGTTTAGCTGTGTTTCTTTGGGTCTGCGTAACAAAAACAACTACTGTTTACTGAAAAATCTACTGTATTCTTAGAGGTCAGAGCCACAGTAAGAATTAGATGGTGTTGTCCTTATTTTGCTGGCAAGGAGCCAATTCTCAGAAAAGTATAACAAATGAAGTATGTAACTAGCATTGTAATTGATGGACCTGGGATTAGATACCAACTTTATTACTCAGAAAACCCTGTTCCTTCTGCACTTCGTGTGGGGCTTAAGAGTGTGAATATGATTGTTTGGCCAACTGTGCTTCTTGCTTGGTAAGTTCCATTTACAAAATATCTCTGTGTCTCATTTTTTTTCATGTATAAAATGATGATAGTCATAATACCCAGATGACATAAAAGTTCATAATAGTTCTTTATGGCTATTGTCTTATTATTATTTTCTATCACTATGTCCTTTTGTTGGCTGTAACTTGCTGGTCCTCAGAAAAAGGCTTAAATTCTGACACAAAGGAAAGAGGAACACCTTTGAAAAACTTCATTTCAGTTTGTTCATATTAATTTGAAAACTAATTAGCTATCTATTTTTTCCCCTCCGATTTTTCTTAACCCAGTTTCCACGTCGCTGCTGTTCACATTATTGTCTCTCTGTCCGTCAGTAGTGATCTGAAGCTGCTGTTGTGGGTTGGGCATTGTGTCTTAATGATGGTAAAGCAAGAAGAGAATTGATATCTGCTTCACTGTCATTCTTGCTTTGCTTCCAACAGGGAGGGACTACTTCTTCTCAAAAGGCAGAGGGTTTTGGACCTTATTTTGACCTTGTATAGCAAGGGACAGACTCAGGGAGTGAAGTCACTCAGCGGATTTGAAATAGACTTTTAGAAAACTGGAAAACCAAGGAAAAAGGCCACATTGTTTTTTGTATTTATCAACAAAAGGAAAAGATGCAGAGAGGACCAACTCCTGCAGAGTTAAATAGTTATCTAAAACTAAAAACCCGTCACCTTGTTTTTTATGCATTGCAAGGGCTAGAACATCGGAGATACTCATTAAATTGCTGGCGGGGATAAGCTTGAGTGTAATTGCTAAGTTGGCCTTTCCAGGAGTGACTGCTTCCTTGCTTGTCTTTAATGAGCGGCTTTGTACACAGATATATTATCTAGTAAAAATAGTGTTGATTTCTAGTTCTAACTTAAAGTAATCTGAAGTTATCTTGCTCATCTAACTGAATATTCACAACAGGAATTCAAATGCAAGTTTGCATTGCTAATGCTCTGAAAATCTGTGTGTCCAGTACTGCATAATTAGTTATTTATTTCCAATTGGAAGACCAATATAAGCAGATGAAAAGTGAAGTCTTCCAGTGATCAAATTTGAAATTGGACCTATCGCACCTTCACAGAAACATTAGTAAAACTTTGCACACAGAAGTCATTGTAAAACATGTGATAAATTTGTAAATTCGATTGTTACCAATAATCAAAGCCAACCCTTTTATTTCATTTTTTCCTACTAATTTTCCCAACCTTGGAGATTGACAGTAAAATGAAAACACCCTAAATACCTAACTATCAGGGGTTGACCTGTGCTTCCTTCCATCTCCCAACATTAAGATCCTGATGTTCCAGGGGAGTGGGCATCTACATGGGCACAAATCTGATCCACAGGGAGTCACCCTACCTTGTCTTTATGACAGAGAGAATCCCAACCTGTCTCAGCATTTTATGCTGGCTTCAAGTTCTATTTTCCTGTTGAGAGGTAGGTTCTATACCTCTTTCCCTTCACATCTGTGTGGTCTATTGACTACTTGGACATTTGAAATTTGGAAGTGAATGGATCTGTACCAGTTTGGGGATAAAGTCATTAGGAGTTTTTGCCTGTCATTTTTGTGCTCTGGGAGAAGCCAGCTGCCATATAAGTGATTTGACCACTCTGGGACCACATGATATGAGGAAACCCAAGAGACTCACCTGAAAATACTGTAGGGAGAAAAACATCAACCAGATATCTCAGGAAGGCGTCAGACATGTGAGTGAAAAAGCCTTCAGATGATTCCAGCTTCAGCTACGAAGGAAGATCCCCTAGAATAATGCAAGATAATGCATTGTTATTTTAAGCCAATGTTTTAGGTATGCGTTGTTTTCTGTAGTAGAAGACCAGAAGATGTTAGGTAGGTACAGGCTTCTAGAACTGCGTATTTCTCTTTTACAGCCAGGTGCTGGGGCCGCTTTAGATGATCAAACTTTTAAAAAGATTCCTAAAGGACCCAAGAACCTTCCATAAACTGTCACTTACCATCTGATTTCCAGTTTCTGTTTAATTTTGGTTTGTTTGTTTGTGCAAAAAATGTGATAAATATAAATTTCTATTTCTCTGACATAATATCCATGCAAAGCTAGTGTTTCATAGGCCAGAAGAAACATTGAGTAGACAGGTGGGAAGAATTCATAGGTGGCCCAAAAGAAAGAGTATAATGATTAGGCTAAGAATAAAATGATGACGTGTGATATAAACATGGAGAGACAGAAAAATCCAGAATATTTGGTCTTGATTACTTAATGTTTGGTATCCTGAATGAGAAGATAATCCAAAATGATGTGTCGCATTAGTATTCCTCTGACACTTGTCCTGTGTATCTGTATATGGTGTCTTAGGAGGCGGGATAAGATCCTATTCCAGACTTTGTCTCTGCTCATCATGCTCATTCATTATCTCTACAATCATACAAGCAATGGGTAGCCATAGAGAATTCTTTTGGTTCTGTTTAAGTAGTTTGCAGTTGAAAACCACATGTACCTGTGCAGCAGTTCCCCTTTATGCGTGGGGATACAGTCTAAGGCCCCAATGGATGCTTGAAACCTTGGGTAGTACCAAACCCTGTATATATAGGTACTACGTTTTTCTTCTTTATATATCTATGAGAAAGTTTCATTTATAAATTAGGTATAGTAAGAAGTGAAAAACAGCAACCAATATTAAATCAAACAATTGTAACAGTTAGTGAAGTAAAAGTTATTGAAAACTTTTGATTTCTGAAATTTTCCAATTAATATTTTTGGAGAGTGGTCGACTGCAGCTACCTGAAACCACAGAAACAGAAACCTTGTACGGGAAGGTGGGAACTACCATAGTTTACACATGATATTTCTAGCAATCAATTAGTAGAAACTCATATTTATTTTTACTTTTGGCTTTTTCTCTTTGGTAATGGGCAATAGAAGATCGAGGTCACGTTCTCCAGTTAGCCTACATCATTTATCAAGTGCCTTCTGCATGGCGGGTGCTTTGTTAGTTTTGAGGATTCTAGGGAAGCTTCATCTCTGATAAAAACCCATAGAACTTTTGTCCTTGATGCTTGTTTTTCTTTAGCCCACTACCTGTTTTCCAAATAGACAACTCCTTTTGGATTTTTGGCTCATGGATAAGCAAGTACCAAGTTGTTTACTGCTAATGTGTATCATTAGCATTTCAAATTCTAGTTTTCTCAGATTTCATCTCAGAGAATGAACACAGAAATAAAAGCATTATTTAAATGAACACAATGGAAAGCAAAATAACTGTAAAATGTGGTTTAGCACCCCCCCCCACTATTACCCCTGAATGTTAACTATATCAACATTTGGCAGTAAACAGGTGGAGTAGAAGGAAACCGCCTGAGAGATGCTCTTTACTCTTGTTTTGTAAGGTTCAGTTGAGAGCAAAGAGAACCAACTGGGGCCAGCAGCACTATTGCCTAACATCTCTGTTCACATGCATTTATCCTTGCACAGTTTGCAGTTGAGTGATTATTGGAGATAGCTTGCTGTGCTGCTTGCTTGCTGGCAGTTCAGCTGGAGGGGAGATGAGAAGAGGAGGAGGGTGGATACATGTTGTAGATACCAAATTCTTCAACATGTCACTTCGTTAGGTGTCATGACTACCCACTGGTGGGTATGGTTATTATCATTCTCAATGGACCATTGGAGGAACTCAGGCTCAGGAAGATGAAGTGATACAGCTGAGGCAGTTAATGAGCGCTGAGCCTTACTTTGAACCAGGTCTATGTGCCTTCTGGTGTCTTCTGTTCTGCGAGCAGAGAATTTCAGCCATCTGACCCTACAGAAGGGTCCTTCATGGCAGAATGAATCTGATAAAGCTTTCATCCAGATGTCTTGTCACAGGGATCTTCCTTGATAAGTCAGCTAGCACTTGTCATGTCTTTTCTCAGTGACTGAATGAGTACTGTTGTCTTTTCACTTTATAAAAATAAATATGGCTTCCATAAATAAATGATCCATTTTTGTACAATTTTTTTCCAAATTGAATGGGGGAAAAAGCCCTGATGTGGTATTTTAGTTTTGTATGTAGACTTTTTTCTTCCTTTCTATTTAATGAATACATAGAATTTATGCAAGGTAGAGATTATAAACATGAGGGATATTATGTTTGTTATTTTTTTTAGGAGACACTGCCACAGAAATGATTTTTATGGAAGTTGTATCTTGTTATGGTTGCCATTTTTTACTGTGTTATGTGTTTTTCTTTTATCTTTAGCCCCTTATGGGCATTATTGTATCAGAATGTAGTGCTTCAGAGTATTTGCTTTGGGTTGTGAAAGATGACTCAAAACTGCAATCATTTAAGAGATCGGGAATGGGAATCAACCATGGAGCACCTGAACTCCTTTCTTCCTGGACTGTTGAATGGTCCTTGTCATACTCGAGTGAGCCTGATGAGATAGATGGGCGCTCCTCTCACCTCTGAGATTCTCATGTGCATTTCATACCGGAAGATGCTGACTCAGTTTCGGGAAATCTAGCATATAGCAGGAACCTTAAAATCCTTGTTATAGTGAATTGAAAAGCATTCCACCTGTGGATGCTTCTGTTCCCCTGGGAAATGGAGAGAGAAGTTCTTTTTGCTTCACGAGCTGCTCGTATGGATAGATGCGTGCATTCTCTGTGCATTCCTTTCCATCCCTCTGGACCGGCTCTCTATCTTTCTGCTCCTGACCACTGTCAGGGAGACTTTTCAGGTTTCTTTTGCTTCTTTCCCCCATGTTCTCCAGCTTGCCATTTCCTTCTATTTTTCCTTTCCTTGCTTTACCCACTAAACACCACTAGAGATCCCTACTCCCCAGTCCTCAGTCCTGAGTCCCCTTTAGGCTCCTCCTGGCCTTTTCTGCTCTTACTCCTACTGGAAGACCCTCTTCTTTTTTCCTGCCTCTGCTTGGTTCTGTTTCTTCCACCAAATATGACTTGGAGGGCTTATCTGCTCGTATTCTTTCTGTGTTCCTTGTTTTCCTTTAGGCAGTGTCCTTGGACTCCAGTGGGGTCTTTGACAGGAAATTGCTGTGTCATTGCCATTCAATATTGATTCAGTGATTCAAAGAATATCACATTTCTGAATTCTTCTTTTTCTGTTTGTTATTTGCAAAATGGGGACATGGCCTCTTACTCTGGCCAGTTAATTTGTGGGATCTCTACTAGACAGTCTTCCAAAACTGTGTTTGGTCTCAATGTGTGGAGTGCTCTTCTTTTTGACCCCAGAGTTCTGGGCGGTTCTTATTCCCTGTCTGTGGATTGATCTGGCTCCCGGGGTTTGCCAGGAAGCCCCTGCAATGTGCCATAGAATGGCATCAGATTTCCATTGCCGGGAAGGCAGAGGAGTGCGGCAACCACAAGGTTCTGTGCTTAAGGAATATCTGCTGGTAGTAGGAACAACCACTGAACCAGTGACAAGTAGAAGCTGCTTATTTTCTTCTAGTTCTTCTTTGGTCATTGATCACAGACACCTAAGTTTTAACTTAATTATGTGTTCGTGGTCCTGGCATCCAAAGACAGTTATCAACTTGTATTGTATAGATTGACCATAAGTTATTAGAGTACAAGCTACACCAAACTTTGTTAATGGTTGTGTCTTCTCTGGTCTATTCCATTCTTAACACTGTAGAGTTATGATTCCTCTTAGGATTTAGATGAGTGGTTTCATTAGCTTTCCCTTAAATTCTTACTGCCTTTGACTTGGCTATTATTCAACATAACAGTTGACTGTGCAGACCTGAGTGACCCTTTTGGTGTTTTACTAAACAAGTGTTATTTGATGACTGATTTTTTTTTCTTAAATAGTATTCTCTTTTTAGCAAGATATATTCTTACTTCTAGAGATTAAATTTGGAACAAGAACAGAATTTTAGGATGCTCCATAGAAATTGTAGAGAATAAAATGCTTCAATCTTCTGCACTGGTTATTGGTCACATACATTGTAATCTGCTATGAGGAATAGAATAGAGTCAACTATTCCATTTCTGTGCTGAAGTTATTCAAATAAATGAATCTATTTTATCTGGATTGTC
>RJWM01051232.1:0-10498 GCA_004363535.1 Dasyprocta punctata
GCCTCTGACTACCCCGATGTCGGGGTGACTATGCCCCCCTGTACCAAAAATACCCCCGGGAGCCGATACAATCGACTGCTTCTCACTGTAACCCAGGCTGGCAAGTGACCACCCCACGTCCCCAGGCCCCCCAGAGACAGAGCCAAGGGTGTGAGTGTGTGTGTGTGTGTGTGTGTGTGTGTGTGTGTGCTGGGGTGTTTTAAGGAGCTGGCTCCTGAACAGGCGGGAGCTACAAGGGCAGGGTTTAAACGGCAGCCACTGGGCCAGGGACCCGGGCAGGCTCAGTGGAGCAGTGAACCCTGCTTTCTGTCGGGCTCAGTCTTCTCCTCTTAGGGCCTTCAACCGCTTACTCCAGGCCCACCTAGCGGTGGAGTCTGCTGAACCCAGAGCCTGCTGAGTCTATTCCCGTCTGAAGTCACCTTCCAGGAACATCCAGGCTTGTGTTTTCTAAATCCCCAGTGCCGGCCTGGCCAAGGATTCTCCTGCAGTAACCGTCACCCCCGCTTGGTGAGTCGGGGAAGACCCAGCCCACGCACGCGGCTCCCCCCTACAGTCCGCGGCGACCCACTCTCACTGCCCTCACACTAATGACAGGAGAGCCTGGCCCTCACTTTCACAGCCTCGTCTCTTGCTGCGGCTGCACCCCGTGGCCCCCATCAGCGTCTGCAGAGGCCCGGCTGGGGTCACCAGAACCAAGGCAGCGGGGCTCCGGCCCAACAGGCCTCACCCACTCCCTTTCCCGCGGCTTCCAGCCCAGCAGGAACAGGGGCGGGGTCTGCCCCAGGGCGCTCGAGGCACTGCCTCATGGATGACGGGGTGACGAGGCAGGCCAGCCCCCGTCCTGTTGCCCTGTCAGACTCACGCTCTGTCACATGGGGGGTTCTCGGGGACAGAGCTCACGTGTGGAAAAGGAAAAAGAACCCTAAACTCCCACAAAACGGACACCACCGAGCCTGCGTGGGGTCTTTAAATCCCTCTTCACCCCAAAGCCCTTAGTCCCAGACAGTGTGAACTCATTCCTGCCGAGGCTGGGGCAGACACCCCACCCTTTCCCGCTGCCCTGGGCGGGGTCTCTGGAGTCCCAGGCAGGGCCTCATCTGGGGACCACACAGTCCCAGCCCTGTCTGTCCACACCCTTCCGATGAGACAAGCGGGGCGCAGATCTTTCTGCCCTGCTACAGGGCAGGGACAGTGGTCTCAGGGCAGGCGTCCCGCCCCGGGCTCTGGGCAGGTGGGGTGGGGTGGAGGGACACGGCGTGGGAGCAGGACCCAGAGGGCCAGGGGTCAGGGTGGGGACCAGACACAGGGGCCCGTGACCCCAGGCTCTGCCTTCGCCCGCCGAGGCCAGAGGGGCGTCTGCAGCTGCCCAACTCCCCCCACCTTACCACCTTGGTCTGCGGCGCCATTCCCACTTCCTGCCCCTCTGGCTGGCACCGCGCGAGGCGGGAAGGCTTCCTAAGGGAGCTGCCCAGACAGGAATAGCCACCCCATCCTGCCTTTCCCTGAGCGGCCAGGGGTGCGAAGCCCTGTGTGTGACTCAGGACCCAGGGATGACACCTCGTCCCTGGAGCACAGCGAGGCCCACTGGGGATGAATCCTGGCAGGACCGTGCGGTGGAGGAAGTCTGTGTGCTTCCTACGCTGGGCACCAGAGAGCCCCGGCTGTGGACGCCCTGCTCTTCACTCTGTGCCCACACAGTGCGACGCGTCCCAGGCCCAAGAAACACTCAGCCACTAACCCTGAGTCATTTGTTCCTTCCACACAAGGTGACCCAGCGTCTCCGATCTGGCGGGCTCTCTGCCGCGGGCTGGGGACACAAGAGGACAGGCACACCTCCTGCCCACGGAACCAGCGGCTGACACCAATCGTGGGACGGCAGGACACTGTGCGTGTGACAGTGGCAGGTGACCCAGTCCTCGCTGGGGTCCAGGACGCTAGGGTAGGGCTTGGTGGGTGTGAGCCACGCAGAGAACTTCAGAAAGTGAGAGCAGCAGGTGCCAGGGGCCTGTGGCAGTGGGGAGCAGAGTTTGAGCCTGGGGAGAGGCAAGGAGGAGCTTGGATGTCAGAGCCAGACCCTGAGGCTCTGGTCTACGCGTGCTCACCACACTGTGTCCAGCGCCCCCCAGTAAGGGATGCGTCCCCGCCACACACTCAGGGCCTGTGCGGTGCACAGAGACACTGTCTCTACGCCGCCGTGCTCTAAGGTTGCCGGGTGGGATGGAAGCTGTGGATTCTGCCGCCCCCTCCACAGGCCTTTGTAAGTCATGGCAGAGGCCAATCTTGAGCCCAAGGTGACGGCACCGCTGGCGGCTTTCCAGTGGGCCAAGAACGGTCCCATCTCCTCCGCGGAAGGGCTGACACCACAGCTGGAGAGTGGGTGTTTGGTCGGGGCCTGGGGTGGGGGGTCGGGGTGACCCCAGCCTCTGCTCCAGTCCCTGGGCAGGCAGCAGTGCGCACCATGTAGACCCAGGGCCGCCTGTGTCTCGCTGGGAGAGGCACTGAGCTCCGTGGCTGCTGGCTTTGTGGACCTGGGCCAGAGCGGCAGCCGGGAGCCTTGGAGGCGGAGCGGTCACCTCGGGAGGACTGCGGGAGACACAGGCAGACGTGGCCACTCGGTCTCTCTGCGGAATCACCTTCACCTCCCGGGACGATCCACGTTGTCATCGTCTACACAGTCCAGACTTTCGGGGACCACAACGCAGAGGTGGTTAACCCAGAACGGGCGCGGGGCGGACCTCACCGTCTCCTGAGAGCTGGCTGAGCCGGCGTCGGGACAGAGACTCGGGGGCCTGGACGCTCACCCTGTAGTGGGGCCTGGACTTTGGACGCCTGCCCCTCGACCGCTCTGAGCTAACACGCACCTCACGCCAGGATGGCAGTGTCAGGCACCAGTGCCGCGATGTGTCGGGAATTACTAGACGTGGGGGAGCTGTTGCTGAAGGTTCTTGCCCTGGGCTTAAATTAGTCAGCGGCTTCCTTGACCCGGAGTAGGATTGGATTCCAGTCCCCTGATTTACCAGAGGCCGTGGCCGCCGTCCAGCCCTGGCCTGAAACAATGGGCTCTGTCCGCGTCCCCCGAGCCTACCGGGTCCCCGCCAGTGACTGCATCTCCCCTTCCCACCCCTCACATCCAGGCAATGAGAACCATAGGCATAAAATGCCCCTTACTTTTTAAACTGACCTTTTCTCTTATTGGAAAAGTAAGCTGTGTGAATGGCAGAAACTGCCAGTCCGCCGCTTGGCACAGGAAGGAAGTAGAGTCATCTGTCCACTCGGTCACGCTCACAGCAGGGCCGCCACATGCTGAGACCCAGCCGGGGCGGGGAGGGCCGAGCAGAGCCGCAGGACCCGTCCACGCATGCTGCCAGCCGAGCCGGGGCACCGAGGCTGCCTGGAGCGCGGGTGTGGACGGGCGCGTGGGCCACCGGGAGAGGAGCAGCGGGGGAAGGCAGGGCCGGGGCCCCGGGGCTGGCACTGGCTCTGTGGCTGCAGGCCTGGGAGAGGATGAGGGAGCCGATCCAGAGAAGGCCGAGGTGTGAGCAGGGAGCTGGCGCAGCATGAGGCGGGCAGACCCCAGGCCTGCAGAAACGGCCTGCACGGTGGGCGTGGAGGCCCCAGAGCCGGAAGCCCAGGTGACCTGAGCTGCCCTGGTCACTGTGCCCAGCAGGGGTCCAGGCGGGTCCAGGCAGGAGTGTGGAGGAAGCCAGAGCACAGCACCACAGGCCTGATCACGCTGCGGTCAGACTGCAGTGCCGCCACCTGTCCAGCCCCTGTGCCGAGAGAGGCTGTCACACCTGGGTGTCCCTGGCCCAGGGGAGACACCGTAGCAGTGTCAAGCAGGCCTCCCCAGGCCCCGGCAGCCCCCAGGCAGCCTGCTGTGCGTCTGTCCTGGAGGAGAAATCGCCACTGTCCCCGAGTCTGGGACTCCTGGCCACACACGCGCCTGGCCTTGGGAACTGTGGCCAGCCTCGGTTCTGCGTCCGGCCCTCCGTTCCACGTCCTGGCCTCGGCTCTGCGCCCAGGCCTCTCTTCGAAGGGCTCAGCCCCTCCCAGCCCTCTGCGCCCAGAGTCCGGCTGCGGCTGCTGGGCAGCAGGGATGCTCTCGGGGGCTGCGCCACTGGGCGACAGCAGAGGGCCCCCTGGTGCAGTGGGCACGGGGCAGGGCAGCCAGGGCTGCGGGCCGCCACCGTGCGGCTGGCTCGGTGCTGGTGCCCGGGGGGCCGGGGCACAGGAGAAGGGCAGCAGACCGAGGCAGAGCTGCAGAGGGCTCGGGAACCTGCGCGCCAGCCGCTCTACAGGCACGAATGCTCATTCTCCTCTCTGCAGCGGTGACCTAACCTTGGCCTGCAGCAACCTCTTTGCTTTATAAGCTTTTTAAATTTTAAACTTTCACTCTTTTAATAGTAGTTTAAACCACAAGTATGTCGTACAGCTGTACAAAAAGGTACTCCTTCATTATAACCTTACAAGTTATTTCCTATGTGCATTGGTTTATTTTCTATTTTTATTTTAACTTTTTGTAAAAAACCAAGACCCAGACACACATGCTGGTGAGGCCTGGGCAGGGGCAGGGTCCCCGCCTCGGCCTCTCATCCCAAGGGAAGGGCTTCAGGACGGTGAATCCACGGCGCTGCCCCTCCTGCCAGTCCCACCCTTCTTCCGGGGCCCCCGAGGGCCCGCAGAGGCTCCGCTCGGGTCACCTCTCAACACGTGGGAGGGGCGAGGCAAGCGCAGCAGACACGGAGACCGTGCTGACATGACAGTCAGCGCCAACGCTGCAAGGCGCCCACGTGAGTGCGTGTGTTCACACCTTGGGCACCGACACGTGGGAACACATCAGGCTCCAGGGCCCTGGCTCCCCCGCACCAGGCTGTCGACAGGAAGGTATGGGTTCCATCGCCATCTTCGGAGTTACTGAGGTATAAACGTGCTCGGAGAGCGCCACAGGCTCGAGTCCACCCTGGAGCAGTCGCAGCCGTGGAGGCGACAGGGACAGCGATCGGTGGGGCTGGGGCTCGGGCTGGGGCCGGGCAGGGTGGACACAGCGGTAGCCCAGTGGGTGCAGAGCTCTGGTCTGGAGGGGAGAGCTCTGTGCAGACAGGCGAGGTGGTGGATTTTACATCTATCCGCCACAGCGTTTTATACAGCAAAGAAGTGCGTAGGACACTTCATCGTGCCTTGCCAGGCTGGGTGTCCCTCCCCTGAAAAGCTTGGGACCAGAGGAATTAGGGGTTGGGAAGATGTGCGTGGCCACAGGGAGGCGCCTTGAAGATGCGACCCGAGTCTGAGAGACTCACTCACGGTCCACCTGCGCGTTACCCGCGTGGCTGAAGGTCGTTGTCGCGATGTCGTCAGTGATCTGGGGCCCCGAGCTGAGGCTCGTGGTTCACGCTGGTGCCCAGAGCGTCGCTGCCTCTGGAGGCTCCTGGGTCTGGGTCCCCAGAGGGTGGCGCCATGCTGTCTCCCACCCCCCGTGCATGCTCGGCCGGGGCGGGGCCCTGCGGCGTGTCTTCTCGCTACTGTTTCCCACGCGCTCACAGCCCCCGCCCACTGGGCCCTCGGCTCTCCCTTGGCGGCTTCTGCCCCTCACTTTGCGGTCGGGAAGCTTTGTCTTTGCAGAGAGGGATCCGTCCCCCGCCAGGCAGGCTTCGGGACTCTAACCTGTGTCCCCAGACTCTCCTGTGCCAGCTTTCCTGCCCCACAGCTCGGGGAAGCTGTGAAATCCGTGTATGTCTTACAGGTCCGCGTTTAATTCCAAGTCTTCGGCATCCCTGCTAAGCAGGCCTCACAGCGATTTAAGAAAATACTGTCCTACCCGCACTCGGGAGGCTGAGGCAAGGGGAGTGCTGCGAGTTCAAGACCAGCCTGGCTGCAAAGTGAGCTCCAGTCCAGCCTTAACCTGCATAGTGAGGCCTTGTCTCAAAAAGACAAGAATAAATAAATAAAATAAAATAAAAAAGAAAGAAAGAGAAGACTGTTCCCTGCCAATCGCCAGCTCCTCCGCACATCTCTCAGAAGTGCCCTCCGGCTCCTCCCTGCTTCCGGTACCTGGGCTCAGCTCGCCCGCCCGTTTATCACTGTGCTGTGGGGAGGCCACGTGAGGGGCAGTGGCTGTCCCCACCACACGGGCTCATCACCCCAGCTTCCAGAGGCCGAGGGGCAGGGTGAGCAGGAGGCTGCGCTGTGGGCCCTGCAGGAAGGCGAGGCAGGCAGCCAGGCTGGGGAAGGGCGAGGACAGATAATCCCAGCAGGCTCAGCAGCACAGCGGCAGCACAGTGACAGGGACCGTGGACATGGCCAGGAGTGGGAGTGGGAGCAGGTGGAGGACGTGGCCAGCTGTGGGCTCCGGCCTGGCCGGCCAGCCCGAGAGACGTGTGTCCCAGCTGTGTCCCTCCTGCGCTATCCCCAGGTCATCTGCTGCCCTAGAACTCGATGGCCCGGAAGGGAGGCCGGGCTCCCCCACCTCCTGCCGCCCCACCCGGCATCAGGAGGCCAGAAAACAAGGAGACCCAGCTAGTGAAGGAGCCCCTCCCAGGGTACCGCCCGGGGCAGCCTTTGACACGAGGGCTTAGGGGGACGCTCCGGGGAGGGAGCTGCGACAGCCTGCAGCCCCAGAGCACTGCTGCCGCCTCAGCCCTCGCCACCCCTGCCGGCTGCCCGCTGCCTGCTTTCTTCGTGACTGACCTAAATTTAAGATACAAGCCATGTACCTCCTGGAAGATTACACGGAAAATGTAGGTAACCTTAAGTTCGGCAGGGACGTTTTAGCTACAACACCAAATCATGACCCGTGAAAGAAAGAACTGACAACTGAAACTTCATTACAACTAAAAATTCTACTCTGTGGAGCATACTTTTGAAAAAAGCCACAGAGAGGGAAGAAATATTTGCAAAAGACACCTCTGCTAAAGGGCTGTTACGCAAAATCTACAAAGAACCCTTAAAACTCAGCGATAAGAAAATGAGTGACCCGATCAAACGCTGGGCCAAAGACATGGAAGAAGGCACCCAGGGAAGCGTCTGTGTAGGTCCGGTACGCAGCCACAGAGCTGCCAGTTAAACTGCGGTGAGGCCCTGACCCCCAGCAGAACAGCCGGGGCCGAGGACGCAAAGCCTCTCAGAGCCGTGAGCGCACGCAGGCGGCAGGGGTTCTCGCTCGCCGCGGCTGGGAGCCGAATGGCACAGCCTCTCGGAGCAGCCTGCGGTTCTCGCGAAGCTGACTTGCCCTTGGCCTGCGATGCAGCATCGTATGCCTGCCCCAGGCCTTTGAAACATATGCGGGACGGGGCTCCAGCTCTGCGACCTCGAGGGAGGGAAGCGGCTGTCACGGAGCAGGGAGGTGCTTGGCAAAGTACTGCATACTGTGCCTTTAAAGTGGACTGGGCACCGCGGCCCTGGGGACCCGTGCCCCCAAGGCTAGCTTGATGTGGGCCGGTGACAGAAGCTGCCCTCTGCCCTGCAAAGACCCCTGTTGGCCCATGACCTGTGCCCCAAGGTTGGCAGGAGGTTTTCTCAATACCCCAAGTCATGGAAGGAGAAACCGAGGCTGAGCATTAGGAGTGGGGTGGCCCACACTCCTGGGCCCGAGTCAAGGCCACGGGGCCGGCCTGCTTCCCGGCCTGCTTCCTGGGGCCTGAGCCTCCGCGCGTCATGGGGCCATCGTGGCCTTGGGGTGCTCGGTTGGTACTTTGTGCTCCACTCGGGCAGATGCGTTAAGCTTGTCCTGTTCCCTGCCCACTGACACCTACAGCCTGGGGGGTCTGAATGCCACAGGACCAAGGCACAAGGACTGACTCGGTCTCAGCGGCGTCCGTCTGTCTCAGGAAGGCGACCCTTCCCTCCCCTGCTCCACTGCCCCAGGTGCCGGGGGAAGGGGAAGGGGTAGTGGGGGAGGGGCTGCCGCTAGAGGCTCCAGACCACTGCTGAACTGTCACATTCTCAGTCTGCGTTAGGAACTCCTTTTTGGAAAAATAAGTTAAAACTGCTATTACACAATTCAGTCCAATGACGGCAAGAAGATGCTGAGGGTCCTCACTAGGTGTGGGAAATTCCACCAGATAGGTTGTAGTAATCATTGCATAACATTTTAAATGGATTGGAGATCATTTAATTAAAGCTTACAATAGGAAAATGTGATAACTAAATTTCATCTCTGTAGTTGTGTTGAAGCATTAAAATACCATCAAAAATAACAGGACGTATAAGCTATGCCTGAAAAAGCATATATTTTAGCAGACATAGGTACATTTTTCGTTTGGTTTTCTTTTTTCCAGAATTAGGAAAATGACTTGAGATAGAAGTTTAAAATCGGTTTTTAAGGAAGCAGGAAAGAGGGAAGGCACTGCAGGGGTGGAGGAGCGCCTGTCCGCACAGCCGGCCCGGGCGCCGCCCCAGAAGCTCGAGGTGCTGGCCCCGAGTTTGTCTCCGACAGAGCCGCAGCCGTCGTGGGAGCCCAGGCCACATACTCCGAGACGGTACCCGCTCTACCTGCGACTTTGACGAAACATCTTGAAAATGTGCTAATTGTCCCAGATTTTGTTAAAATGCAGAGCTATATCCATTTTTCGGTGGGGCCCATATGCTGCGTGTGTGGAGCGAAAGCTTCACACGTGGTTTAGGGATCCAGAAACCTCTGCTGCCTGCAGCCCCTCTCAGTCACGTGAGGGGACGGAAAGGAAGGCCCCCGGACACCGACGCCCCACCAGCAGGTGCTCTGCCCCCTAGAGAAAGGGGCACGGGAGCCCCAGAAACGCGGCCACCAGGCGGACGACCTGCGGACCCTTTGGACTTCTCAGGAGTTAGCGCTCGTCCAGCCAGCCTGACCCTAACCCTAACCTGAGCCGGATCCCGGTCCTGGTGGAGGCAGAGGCGCCTCCCTCCCGGCCACCCCAGGCGCCTCGCCCTGCGCGTCCCTGGCTTTCCTCGCCTGGACACAGGAGCAGTGGGACCATGGCCCACAGACAGAACCTCCACTTGCACCAGCGCTGCCCAGGAGGCGCAGTGGAGGGAACTGTGCTCAGCCTTGTCCCGGCCACCGGTCCCCAGGCAGGGCTGCACACAGCCGCTTACCCGACGCTGACGCTGTGCAGGACGCGTGGAGTGGAGCGAGGCCCTCGAGGATGCAGGGAGGCGCGTGCGGCAGGGCGCCACGGCCACACGACCGCGACCTGGCACATGGCGTCCCCTCGCCCTCCCCAGCACTCTGTTGTCGAGATCCTAGATCTTCTGTTTCTTTGTTCAATCCCTGCCTTCTGTCTAAGCAGAGGCCTGAGGAAGCGTCTGGGTCAGTGTTGGGTGAGTCTCCCTGCCCACGGCCCTCAGGCCCCAGACAGGACACTGGTGTCCCAGTCCTCAGCCCAACAAGGAAAGCTGGTGCTGTGGTTGCTGTGCTAGGCTGTGTGAATCCCCTCCTAAATGGTCCTGGTCTGCAAAGTGTGGGGACGTGCCGCTGTAAACACGGCCGAGACCCCGCCGGCCCTGGGCCTCCCAGCCTCAGATCCAGCGTTCTCCGAGGCCAGCAGGTTGGACGTCGGTGGGGATAACATATCTGGCCATAGCGAGGCCCCAGTGTCACCGGTCTGTGGTGCTGCTGGGAGTGGTGGGCCAAGTGGGAGGAGCTGGGTCCCTGGGGACAGCACCACCTTGGAGGGGACCCTGAAACCCAGCCCCTCCTCTCTGTGCCTCTCAGCAGCCACAAGGCGAGCAGTTTCCTCAGCCTCCAGCTTCCTGATACGATCACTGCCTCGCCGCAGGCCCAAAGCATGGGTCACAGGTGACAGAAATGTCCTGCACTAAGAACTGAAATGACGTCTCAGCTGTAGCCGTCCGGCCCAGGTGTCCACCACAGGCAGGGGCAGCTGTCACCTGCATTCGCTTGAGAAGCTCACCCTCTGCGCATGCGGCACCCAGCCTGGGGCAGCACCGTGACACCGTGTCCTCACCCGCTTCCCGTTCTTACCCTTCTGCTCCACTGAGAGGTGACCCCACCTCCTTCCTGGCAGTGGGCTTGGAAGTGACCCCATTACCTCGGCCTCCGTGCAGCTCTCTGTGAGGCCCAGGGGTGTGGGTCCATCGCCCGGCTCCACGGCAGGACCCCGTGACAGTCCTCCCTGGGCTTCCACACGGGTGGGCAGGGACCCGGGGCCCCAACATCTGCAGCCGCTCAAGCTGCACACACAGAGCGGGGCAGCTCGACTGGGTGGGGCGCATCACCCTGCCTGATACTTTAAGTCGCTTCTGGATGACACAAAACCCCACGTGTCAGCCTGCGCTGCTCAGGGAGGACTGCGGGGAAAACTCCTGCTCACGCTCACGTCGACAGTTTCCCGTGCACGTTCAGTCTGCACTGGTTGGACACTCGGACGCGGGCTGTGACGCAGAGGCCTCTGCACCTGCAGGTGAGCAGCTGCCCCTGCTCTCCCATCTGTCAATGCGGTCGGCGTCAGTGCCGGGTCAGGTGGCCCCGGCCTTGTGGACGTCTGACCCTCGGAGGGCTTGT
>RJWM01051233.1:0-10492 GCA_004363535.1 Dasyprocta punctata
TCTTACATGTCTATATCTGTCAATATCCCCAACCCCTAGGAAGGTAATGATACGCAATATTGTAACTACTGCCAAACTTCAACCACCTCAGTGTGTAAACCTACAATGTTATCGTATCAGATCTGTTGTTGTTGTTTGTCTGTCTTTTTTGACTTTTATTTCTAGCTTCTGTATCTATTTTCTCTTAAATAAAAAAAAATGAATGGAAATGAAGAGATCATTATGAACTCATATGTATTCATACATCTGCATATGTATGCAAACACACAGAATGTATGTGTGTTTGGAGTACATGTATTTGTGTGTTGTATCTGCATGTGTTTTCTAGCTCTGTCCACTATGAAGATTAGAATCAGAGAAACAGCAGCAATGAGCCTACCTACCAAGACGTTAGCTTCTAAATACCGTTCTCCACTAAAAAGATCAAGAAGTTTCAGGCTGATCCTAAGGATGCAACAGGGAAAATACAAGATAAACTAGCAACAGTGTATTGTACCAGAAATTAAAGAATTACTTAAAGAATGTTTGGGACATACCAAGAAGATAGAAAAGCCGTTGGAAGATGCTCTCTGTAGCTGTGACAATTTGAGCATTCAAATTAATGTTGGTAATAGATAATAACCCATTGAATAAAACAAGAATCCATGAGTTCATAAATAATTAAATGAATGAATATAGTGATAGAGAAGAAAAAACTCTTTCATTCTATTGAATGCCAGCTGATAAACATAGCAGGGATAGAGAGAAAATCAACAAGAATGCTAAAACTAGCCCATAAAAGTTAGAGAAACTACAGAATATTTACAGAGTCTCTAAGTATTTACCTATTACTACATATTAATTACATTGGAAAATGGTGAATTTACATAAAGAAAGTTGGAAGATTTTACTTTCGCTAAATAATCAAATTCAACATCACACATATTTGAAACCAACAAATGTCATGTGCCTCCTGCAATGACATAGGGTAGGATACAACATCATTTATGCTAAGAGAAATCTAACTCATGTATGAGAAAGTTTAAAACAAACCCTAACAAAAGGAAGTCCACAAAATAACTTTAAAAATGTCTAAGATCAAGGAAATTAAAGAAAGGTCAAGGAACTGCCTCAGATCAAAGGAGACTAAAGAGACATATTAACTAAATGCAAAGAGTAGTCCTGGATTGGATCCTGGTCTGGAAAATACAGCTACAAAGAACATCATTGAATATGGGCTGTGCATTAGCAAATAGCATTATACCAACGGAATATTTCCTGAATTAGTTAATAGTACTGTGTGATAATGGAAGAGAATCAATATCTTGTCCTTATGACACACATAGCAAAAAATTTAAAAATAAAAGGAATGACGCCTTCAATTTACTTCCACATGGCTCAGGAAAAAATTTTAAGTAGATAATAATAAGGCAAGTGTGGGCAAATTGCAAATAATTGGTGAGTATGAATAAGAAGATACTAGAATTTTTATACAATATTTCTCAATTTTTCTTCATTTGAGATTATATCAAAATAAAAAAGAAATACAAGAATAAGAAATATAAGAATATAAGCATCTTGCAAAAACATGATTCAGCCTGCCAAGCTCACCCTTAAGCCCACTTCTATCAGAGGAACACAGCATCCAGCACATGGCCAGTTGCCCAGGAAGATTGGCTCCGGAATACTTGCTGGTCAAAATATACCAGTGAATAATCTCAGGTGAATAATCAAAAGCAGGTGCAAATACGCTCTTCTAAAACCCATTGCATCAACTCACTGAGCAAGAACATTCCACTTTCTGGTCTCCCATAATATCACTGAGCACTTAGCTTGTGATATGCTGAGACAACGGATGTGAAAAACTTTGTACACTGCAACATGATGTACATATGTACACATACACATACACATGTGGGCACATATACATAATAATGGCTGTCATTGTTATCTACTGACCATATGTGATAATTCAGCATATGGATCTGCTCAGGCCATGGGCTTCTTGAAATCAAGGAATGTGTCTCCATTTGGGAATCCTACATAAAACCTGCCACAACACTTGGCACACACACAGGCGCTCGATGGAGATTGGAGAAGGCCACGTGGTGACAAAAGACAAGCAGTATAATGGTCAGTGGTTCTCCATGTGGTCTTGAACTGTATACTTGACCTCTCTGGACTTCACTTCAACTTCATCATCCACAAACTGGTGCCATCAATAGCTAACCTTAACAGTAATACCTAGGGAGTTATTTATCAGTCAGGGTTTGACCAGGGAAGCAGATTTTCTCCGAGTGTAATGATGAAGGCATGTATTATAGCATGAGACCACACAATTGTGGGAGAAGCTGGGGAAGTAAAGTTCCAAGGGGAATTTAACAGAACAAGAAAAGTCACTGGCTCACCTGAAACCATGTGTGTCCAGCTGCCAGGTAGGACTGTGAAGGACTAGAGATGAGAAAAGAAGGCAGCTGCCTTGACATATGTTGCCATCTATCAGCAGGGCCGCCTATGGGGGAAAATTTCTGGACCCTGCTGACACCTCACCACCTCTAACTACAGTGGTCTTTAGAGAGTCATAGTGTCAACCTCTCTTTTGATCAACTGCCAGGACAGATTCTTCCACCCCTTTCCCCTCAAAAATACTTGCTTTGACTATGAAAACTGTTGATACCACAGGATCCTAAGCAGGGTAAGAACAGGTTTGTTACTCACATAATTGAAGTTTCTGAGTTGAGAGAAGGAGAGAAAAGCAGGTCCTAGGCAGGTCTGCAATGGCTAAAAAGCAGGGAAGAAGACTGGCCTTGGTGGGGGCAGGGATATATTTTGGGGGATGGGGCAGTGTAAGGGCCCCAAAGCTAGGCAAAAATTGATATGGTTTAAGTCTCCTTTCAGAACCAAACAATTGAGTACCAGTATTTTTTATCATCTTTCCCCAGTGTGCAGAACAAGGAGATATGGGAGGGATAAGGGTTAGAAGTGATCAGAAGTCAAATATCAAAAAAGAGAGACAGACTCTTCACTACCACCTACAAACCTCACACAAATGTCTTGACTGAAAAACGGAATTGTAATATAGCCAAGTTGATCCCACACATAGTCACCATAGCTATCACTAGACATTTGGGAAACTTTTTGTGGCCCCTAAACTGGAATTCATTCCTAAAGAATAGAAAAACACAAAATGAAGAGAAAATTCGCCTTCTACCTGGCTCTTAAAACATAACAATCCTTCTTTAATCTGTAGTATAACATAACACATGCAATATCCTGAACAAGAAATGAACTTTGACTTCTCTGTTCTCTCAGTTTATTGAGAACACCATTTTCAATAGGTGATATTCATGGGAATTGCTAGAAAGAGACATCGAGGCAGCCCTTCCATTTCTGAAACTTTTCTGAATCTTAACCCTGGATCAAGTCAGCTTACCTGGCAGGACTGGCCTTTATGATGGGTTAAATGTGGCAACTTCTTCTTCACTGTTTCTCCCCTCAAGAGACAGAATCACTTTCTCTTTCCCATGTTTCTGGGGGTGCCTTGTGCTTCATCAATGGAATGCAGTAGAAGTGACATTGCATAATTCTGAAGCTATGCCTTAGCATATTTCCACCTTCCCCTTCACTCTTTTTATGGTCATTTTCTGAGATACCAGGTGCCACTGAGGGACTTTATCCCCACAGACAATGAGCCCTGTCAACAGTGGTATAAGGAGTCATGTTAGATTCTCTGAACCCAGCAGAAATCACAGATCACTGTTGCCCCTGATGATATGACATCACCAATGCCCAATTCAGCCAACCCACAGAATTGAAAGAGATAGTAATTTGGAGTTGCTGTGTTGAATCACTGGGTTTAGAGTATCTTAGTGAAGACATAGATGATCAAATATCCCCTCCCCCTCCATACCCTTTATAGTATCTCTGGTGTTGGGCCATTTGCTTGTATTGAAGAACTTTGTAAGCAACTCACTTTTATACAAAGGTCATTACCATCGACATTAAGGCTCCTTCCAAAGACAAAGTTTGCATTAGTAAACACTATTGCTTTATGAAGTTCCTTCAGCAGAAATTCTTTTCAAGGGTGGTCTATGGAACAGTCTGGGAACTTCCTAAACAACCCACCTATATTTATCTTATCGCATTGATGAAGTCTGTAAATAACCCTGCCTCTCTCTTGGCTTTGTGAGGTAAGAAACTTGGAGCCACATTAATAGACCACCCAATTAACAGAGAACTAAACTCACAAGATTTTTTTTCCCAACAAAATGTTTCCCTCAAATACCTACTCCAATATCTTGTGCTACTTGCCATTTGAAAGTTACATCAAATCTTCTGTAGACTGAGGCAAGATATAAATAAAATGTGGAGAAAACACAGTTGACTTAATATCATAATGTAAACCTTTAAATTTGCTATTCCACATTTTTCTGTAAATGTCATAAAGTGACATTAAAACATGAATTACGTTTTTGTCCACCATGTGGTATAGAAAAAAATCCCATGATCTGAATTGTAAACTTGCTGTCATGCTGATCTTCCTCAAACTCTCATCTGACTGTGCTACTGCACAGTTTAAAAGCCTACAGTGGCTAGAAGATGTAGTAGGTAGAATGGCTCCCAAAACGGCTTTCATCCTAATCCCGAGAACGCACTGGGTTCATCGCAAAGGGAATTAAGATTGTAGATGGGATTAATGTTCAAATGATCTAAAACTAAGGAATTATCTTGGATTATTTGGTGGGCACAATATAATCCTTTAAAATAGAAGATAGAACCAGAGAGATGCAGTGTGACAGCATGGAAGGAGGCAGAAGGGGCCAATGACCTCCAGAAGCTGAGAAGAGCAAGAAAACAAGTTCTTCTCTGGAGTTTCCAAAAGCAACATAGCCTGCCAACACTTCAATGTCAAGCCCAGGAAACCCATATCAGACTTCTGATATCCAGAATTATATGATAAGGTTGGATTGCTTAAGCCACCTAATTATAGTAATTGGCCTCAGCAGTCATGGAAAACTCACAGGATAATGACAAACATGTAGGAATGCACACAGGGCTTTGCTAACCTGACCTAACTTTCCCATTTCATCTCTAGTCATTTCTTCATCACTGACCACCTGTCCACTATTTCTCTTCTTAGCCCCATTCATTGCCCACTGGAACCATTTGGCCCATAACACCCTGTCCTACTCCACTTCTTTTCCAATCTGTCCACCAGTTGATCTCCTTCTCACACATCAAGCACCAATTCAGTGATCACCTCTGCCCTTGGGGCTCTTCCTAATTCCATTGTATCCCATCTACTGCTCCAAAACATGTGGAAAGGATACGTTCATATATTACATTGTTCCAACAGAATTATGAGCTTGTATTTCCATAGCTTTGCCCAGAACTAATACTATAAGGATAAAAACAGTGCCTTGGTCACCTTCATCTGATCAGTATCTGGCTCTTAGTAGACATCTTATAAATGCTGTCCTAACAGACTGAGTGGAACTGAACCAAAACACAAGGACACAATCACATTACTCATGCTGGCAGACCTTCCACCATCTGTAAAAATTGTGTGTCAACAAATTGGAGACAGCACAGGGGTCAAGAGACTGGCTTTGCCACCAGGTCTCCTGGACTTCCTCCCAGGTCTGCAACCACCAGCTGTGTGCCTGTGGGGTAGTTCCTGGATGCCTCTGTATTTCTAATTCCTAATTTATAATGCAAGGTGTAGTAGAAAAGAAGCATGTACATTTCAGAGCTCCATTCGAGATAAAGCTCAAGGATGAGTCACTCAGCAAATGCTATTTATTCTTATTGGTTACATAATAAAAGAAGTCACCACTTTTTTTCCAAAATCCAAAAATGACACATTTCAGGTATTCTTGATGGAGAAAAATGCTTCCATAGTCACAAAGCCCTGCCCCACTGCTCACAAAAGCACCTCTACCCTTTTAAGAGTTCCTTCTCCCATCTCATCTTCCAATCCTGCACACTTCTGTCTCTGGATGTGGGTGGTTTCGGTGTGGCGAAGTGGAACATGATACCCGGACAGCTGCTAGCACACTGATCTTGAAACTCAGAAGCCTGAAGGACAAGTTGGGGCCAAGCCTAAGTTTACACACAAATCATAGGGAAAAAATGTGCTAAATTCCAGATTTTGAGCTCTCTTCCCTATCAAAGACTCTGATTTTGTAAGGTGGTGTGAGGCTCAAATCTACACTTCCACACTGTTCCATGAGATTCTAATACATGTGTGTCTGTGGAACACATTCGGACAAACACAGGGTCATGAGCATGATATCCCTCCCATCCTTTCTTGTGGTGTGTCTCAGTGGAGTTCCTCTAGGAAAGCAGGTAGCTAAGAAACTCCTGGCTCCTGCCCGGAGCTCACAGAGCACATTTGTCTACCACATGCTGCTTCTTCTGCAACAGTGGCTACACTTGACCTTGGGGACTTACCCTCCAAAATGGGACACAGAAATAGTGGAGATGTGAGTTAAGGTCACCCTTTATTGCCCAAACAACTGGAGAAGCTTCATCTCAACATGATACACAACAGAGGCCACCCCTTTACTCCTGTCCCCAGCTAGGTAGAGCAGCCCCCAAGGCCTCGCCCTTTAGTTTCCAATCCCTCTGTGAGCTGTCCCACACCTTCCCAGCAAGTACTTCTATTTTGTGCAGCTCACGTTTGCTTCTGGTCCTCACAAATGAACACCTGAGCTGAAATGACACAGGGTCTGTGACCTGGCCCCAAGCTGAGCCATGCAGGCAGGAATGCAGCAGAGGGTTTCCCAGTAACAGTTTTATCCAGAGCAGGAATTTTTAAAACACCAAAACAAGAAAAAAACACTGTTTGGTTGTAGGTTTCTGCAATAACAGCTATCAATATCCAAACTGCTTTTGGATGATTTAACATGAAAGAGCAGCCCTGGAAGGTAGTGACCTGGCCCTTATGAGCAGCATTTTAAAAGAATGAAAAGCACCCAGAATGCCAGAGTGACAGTAAGTAGCAATAAGAGAAATGTGGGCAAATTAAAAAGCAGAAATTAGTCTCCTGGCACCTTGGACAAGATCATCTCAGGGCTCTGGGCATATTGGAAACCCAGGAAGATTATCAGGCTGCGTGGATCAAGTGGACACTTGTAGGAGTGTCCAGGATCTAGACCCCCACAAGAGCAGCTTCTGTCCAAGGGTACAAGAGTGACCTTTGAGATCCCTGTAGGGAAGGAGTAAAGGAGAGTGACCCTCCTCAGAGTCACTCACCAAAATCTCAGTCTGGTAGGGGCCAAGGTGGCCTTTTTCAGACCAAGTGGAAGGAACAGTTATTGATTCCACGAATACATCTTTCCTGAACTTCTGCTACCAACCAGACATTTTCCTGGGATGAAGGAAATTGAGTTTAAAGAAAACAATGTATCCCACCTGTTAGGTCACACCTACCAGGTTAACTATAATTTTAAAAAGAAGACAAAGAACAAGCATTGGTGAGGATGTGGATAAACTGGAATCTTCATATACTCCTGGTAAGATATAAAATAGTGCCACTTTTGGCGAAAGCAATATGGGAGCTCCTCAACAAGTTAAAATACAATCACCATAAGACTCATTAATTATACTCTTAGGCATATACTCTCAAAGAATTGGAAACAGTGTTTGGACAAAATATTGTACATAAATATAGTACTATTTTATCCACAATACCTGAAAAGTATAAACTGCTAGGTGTTTGTCAACATATATATGGATAATATGTGATCTAAACATACAGTGGGATATTATTTGGCCATAACAAAGAACAGGATGACCTTGACAACATGCCAAGTGTAAGAAGCCAGACCCAAAAGGACATGTGTATGGGTTTTCCAGAATAGGCAAATCCACTGAGAATGAAAGTAGATAAGTGGTTGCCTGGCACTGAAGAGAAAGGAAAGAGGCTGGGGAAATAAATCTTCTGCAACTTGATATAGGTGATGGCTGTACAACATTGTGAATGTGCTAAATGCCACTGAATTATTCACATTAATATAATTAAAAGTGGTAAATTTTATATATATTTCACCACCATAAAAAATGAATGCTACTATCCAGAGCTTAGGATTCAAAGAAAGAAACAAAAAAGAAGCTTAACGATGGTGATTTCTGTGGCACCGGCACCCGTGGGGAAGGTCAGACACTGTGGGTCACAGAAAAGGAGTTTATAACTTGCTGACATCATCACTGCATCTGTCGAAGGCAGTGGAATACAAGCTGGAAAGGGAATAGTGGAGTTAGCCAGGCTGGGACATGGGATGCAGGAGGAGGCGAGTGTGAAAAGACACAGCAGGTGCAGAGGTCCAGGAGCCCGAGGGCCTCAGCATCTTCGAGGAAATTTGGGGACATGGAGTATGAGGTGAGGTATGTGGAGGAGCAAGCCAGCTCTGAGCATGCACATTCTCGGGTCAAGAACCCTACCCTATGTTCACTGGCATCCTGTTCCTGCTGACCTCCAAGCAGGAGAGAACAAGGCATCTGCAGTAATCGCCTTAGGCAAAGTCATCTGGAAATCATACACAGAAGCCAGAAACTTCTCATCTTCCCAGCATCTCTGTGGCTCTCATCTTCCTTTGTGAGTCCATGCCCTTGTCTGAGGAAACAGAGCAGAAACAGGAGGTTGGGAGACCTCTAAAGGAACAAATATCACAGGGATTCAGACTCTGGTGCAGTGTTGCTAACTCTCAAATCTGCAGCAGGTCCATGCTGCAGAGAAGGAAACAGGCTCAGGGCTGTTGAAAGATTCGGGAGGCTGAGGTAGGCAGAGCATTGTGAGTTCGAGGTTGGCTTGGGCTACAACAGGAGCCCAAGGACAGCCTGAGCTACATAGTGCGACCCTGCCTCAAAAAAAACTAGGGCTGGGAGTTTGGCTCAGTGGCTTAAGTGCCTGTCTGGCAGGCGCGAGGTTGTGAGTTAGATCCCCAGTGCCACAAAAAAGAAAGAAAGAAAGAAAGATTTCTGAGAGTTACGTGAGTTGTGATAGTGCAGGAACAACCTCAGACAGGCTGATCCTCATCCCGTGTGCCTCAGGTATACAACCAGTTGGGGAAATGGCACTAGAAAGGAGAGTAGCATAGACCCTCTCCTCTCACCCCCCTCTGCCATCCCACCCCTCCAGAAGGTGACCTTGGGTGCCTGGCAGTGCTTAAATCCCAAGAGTGCCCATTTAAGTTTTGCCCTCACAACCAAAAGAAAAAAACACAGTATAGTTCAATGGAATAGTGCTTTTCTAGCATGTGCAAGGCCCTGGATTTTATCCCAACCATTGCCAAAGCAAACAAACAAACCCACACCACAACTTTGCCTTTTCCTCTATTACCTGTAGATTCCCTATCCTGGCCAACACTGAGCCGCTCTTCAAAGCAAAATGCTGGGGCCTGTCGTTTCCCCACAGGGGCTCCCCTTCTCTGCCAGGCACTGGCCCTGTACATGTGGCAGGTCTGTCTCTTCATAGCTTCATCAAAGCAGTGATCATTCTTATCAGACTCAGGAGAGCATCCAGAGTAAAGGGTCTAAGATCAGGCAGGAACTTCCAAGGGTCCTTAAAGCTTCTCGTTGTCCTGAGCACCACAGACTCCATTAAAGCAGCCACACTACTGATTTTTAGAAGCATTTGCTGCTCTCAGAAGCTCAGGACATCATGAATAGCTACTCCCAAGCATTCAGACTCAGATGTGATTGAAATGCTAACAGAACTTCCTAGGTCATAAGTCACTAACAACTTCTGTTGTTCCTGCCTGGGACAGACCCTGACTTCCTGTGCTTCCCCACAGGGAGATGTTCCTCAAAGAGCAGAAATACTGTCTTTATAAAAGATGGAGTTATTGTGAACCTGTGAAGGCTTGTACTGAGTTAAAATAATCAAAGTAGCAATAATGCTGTAATTAGAGAAAGAAATGAAAGATAAGGTGCTCTATTCTCACACTTCAGAACACAAGTGAGAGACTCATCCTGAATATTAGATAACATATCTCACTCTCAAGCCAGGGGCTCCAGACACCCTGACTTGCTTACTGCTCCTGAAACACAGCATGCCTCTATGCCCTAATGTACACAGTTCCCTCTCAGTTCTCCTTGCCCAACCCACCCTCATTTCCAGCTGAGAAAATTCTACCCAACTATGGAGGCCCAACCCTTTTTGGTTTTCGCTGGTTGATCCAGTGCCTTCCTCCTCTGAGCTCCCTTAGGATTGTAAACACATCTTGCTGCAGGATGTCCTGCACCATCTTAGTGGCATTTGCCTTCCTGCTTCGTGTGAGAGGATGCTTTTCCCATAGAGATTCCTTCACCTCTGTTTACCAACCTGCTCAGAGTAGGGAGGGACACATGGAACCAGTCCCTTGTGGCCCTCGCCACCCATCTAACTCAAGTTCCCTCTCTGAGTTATTCCAGCCAGTCCCCAGAGAAAGTAGTTTTCTTCTCTAGAACAAGAGAATTGGCTCTTTAGGTCTGTTTCTAAATCTTATTTATTTTATAGATGTATTTCAAC
>RJWM01051234.1:0-10512 GCA_004363535.1 Dasyprocta punctata
AAAAAAAAAAAAAAAAAAAAAAAAAAAAAAAAGACAGATCAGCTAGGCAAAAAAATCAATAATGAAACATTAGAACTAAATCAAACTTTCGAACAAATGGACTTAATAGATGTCTATAGTGTTCCACCCCACAACATCAGAATACACATTCTTCTCAACTGCACATGGGATGTTTTTCAAAATAAACTATGTACTGGCTTATAGAACATGCTTAAGTAAATGCAAGGGAATTGAAATTGTCCCATGCATATTATCAGATCACAGTGCAAGGAAATTGGAAATTCATGCCAGAGGAAACCACAAGAACTTCATAAACACATGGAAATTAAATAGCACCCTACTGAACAAAGACACAGTACTGAAAAACTGCTGAAAACCAAGAAAACAAATCTTTAAAAGTATCTGAGTGACTCAAAAGAAGGGCTGATAGCTGACTTCTGAACAGAAATGGTAGAAGCCAGAAGACAATGGATTTCAGGGTGCTGGCAGGAAAAAAATCTACCACTCCGGGACATAAAACTCAGAGGAAACACCCTTAATAAATAAAGACCATGGCCACAAGAAATTAAGAGATACACATATGAACCATAACCAAGACCCAATGCTGGTGTACATAGATAGAGAATAAACAGAGTAAATGTATTCTTTCCTGCCATGAAGAAAGAATAAATTATTGATACCTGTGACAAAAAAAAAGGTGAGGAAAAAATATCGTTATAAAATATTCAGCACCTTCAGGACCAAAGAGTATGGAACTCATTTGCTATTTATTCGAAACAAGTGGGTCCAAAAAGACATTTACAATTTAGATTAAGTCTAAATAGACTAAGTAATTGAAAAATATGGGATAGGAAAATGCCCACTCCAGGAAAAAAAAAATGCCCACGCCAATATCCATCATCAATGACTTCACCATTGGAGGCAGACATTTCATTGAACTTATTCCACCCACAGGAAAAAAAGGAAAGGCAACACAACAATGTAAGTGTGTTGTTCAAAGAAAGGCAATAACGCAACAAGAATTCAGAAAGACTAGATACTACTGTCCAGACTGTAACATTGTATTGTGTACTGAATGTTTTACACTTTTTTTTTTTTTTTTTTTTTGGTGGTACTGGGGATTGAACCCAGGGCCTTGTGTATGCTAGGCAAGTACTCTACCACTAAGCTATATCCCCAGCCCCTTGAATGTTTTAAAATATACCATAGACAGAAAAATTATTGAATACACTTGAGAAAATTGTCATTTTTATATTTTCTGTTATGTTACCTCATAAAAATTAATGAAAACAATGTGCAATTTTGGTCATCCTGTAGTTAAATAAGTGGGCTGGTAAGTGATTAAAGTGAAGTGTTCAGGAAAGGTCTTGCTGAGTGGGTGACATTTAAGACCTAAATGAGATGAGGAACCAACAGCATTTATAATTTAGATTAAGGAGCAACCAGGAGGTCACAGTAGCTACCACGAATAAGGCAGGTGAGGCACATGGAAAAGCACAATACAAACGTGGGTATAGTAGCAACCTGCTGTTTCATTGCCCGGCAACCATTCCCCACCTGGCACCTGCACCTTGCTGTTCCTCTGGAGAGGCTCCTCTACCACCAGGGCTGGGCATTAGTGACAGGCCTGGCCAATCAGAGCACACACTGCTTACCAGTGGGCATGGAACCCAATCAGGATGAAGGACACATAAGGTTCTCACTGGCACTACTGGGAGAGGCATAGCCTTCTCCCCTGGAGACCCCAGGAGTAAGGATGTGCTGGAACTTTCAGGAGGCTGAGAAAAAATTAAATCAGAGGAAGACCAATCTTGGAGCAGGAGAGAACCTAATTCCCTGAGACATCCTTGACCCCTCACATCTAAGTGCACCTACTCCAGACCTCTCAGCTCTGTGCACCAATTCATCCTCTTCTACATCAACTGCTGTGTTGGCTGCGCTAGGGAACCCACACCTCTGTTTCACTCTGAATGCGCTGTCTTTCCCATCGCCAGGCCTGAGACCAGCATCAGTCATCTCCCTCTAAAGCTCTGCCTGTGTCTCAAAACCCAGTTTGAATTTCACCTCTTCTGTGATTCCTTTTACTTCACTCAAAAATGATACTACTTGATTGAAGTTACTGTCAGGCGCTTCATATTTATTACCTCCTATTCACAAATTCATATCGCTATATTTCTGTGCTACTTTCATTTTCCCATTTTACAAAAAAAGAAGGCTCCAACTCTTCCAGAGAATCTGAGGGACTTGCTTATTGTCACCCAGCTGGTAAGCAGCAGGACACACACTGGCGTGAGTCTCGCCTCCCTCTGCTGCTCAGCCGACCTGTGGCCACGCCGAGAGGAGCTGGTGAGTCTGGCTCCCGTGAGGGCCCAGGAGCTTCTTGAGGGCTTGGCCCCTACTCTCTCTTGACATCTTTCCTGGAGCACTCACTATGTGTGTTAAGGCACAGGATTAATGGTATCCATTTTCCAAACGAAGAAATCAAGGCTCAGGGGGATTAAGTCACTGAGGTCTGACTCCAAACCTCACATTCTTATCCCCCATGCATGACAATACATGATATATACTTTAGCACTCAAAAATCACCTTCTGGAAGACATGATAGAAAGGGAGAAAGGAAGGAAGGAAGGGAAGGAGGAAGGAAGGGAAGAGTGTAGAGATTCTCAGACTTTTTATCCCCCACAGCAAGGGTCCTGGGGCTGCTGTATACCTCCCTCAGATCAGAGAGCGTGCTGTAGGCAAGGCGGAGTGGAGACGCTCCAGCTGGAAGCCAAGGGTCTGGCTTCTGGTCACACACTGCTTGCTCTGGGTGCTAAGGGGGCCTCTGCCCGGAAGGAGCGCGTGTCCATGCGCCGTGGCTGGCCCTCGCGCTCAGGGCTGTGATGAGCTCTGAGTGTCTTACCTGTATGTGTTCACCTTAGACTCGAGCTGCTGTCCTCGCCTGGGGCCTGGAGAGGACTGGCTCCATCTGGGTTCTTCACAGTACCCTCCCCTCCACTGCCAGTTGAAACATGTTCAGATCAGCAACAAACTTCATCTACTCCTTTCTGCTTCCAGCCTGACCAAATGCATGAGGCAACAGGAGCCCCCCTCCCAGGGTTGGCCTTTGGAGTGTACATTGTCACAGCTGTTATTTCTGATGCGAACAATAGCCTAGGTAATAACTCAAGGATAGATGTCCTTAACCAGGGGGAACATTACCTCACAGATCGTCTGATGTACGCTTCTATGTGCCTTTCTTTCAGATCTCTCCCCCAGGGTCCCACCTTCTAGAAAGCCTCTTCCAAGCTCCCAGTAACTCCATCTGTACGCTTGTGGACCATACCGCAGGTCCCCAGTGGGGGCTGCCTCCAGAAGACACTTCCTCCGCCTGTCCCCTCGATCCTGCAGCCCACCCTTCTGAGCAGTCCGTCCGTCACTGACCTATTTCTCCACATGCTTGAGGCAAGAAGGAGAATTGTTAACAGCAAGTGTGTGGAAGTGTTTTCAAATACTAAGAATGGAAAAATAGGAATTCATATCATCTTGCTGCTGGTATGTGGCTTGATGCATTCATTGCTCCCCTATTCCTGGTGGGCCAGCAGCCCAGTTTGTAGATTATCTGAAAAATACAAGTCATTTCTACAAAATTATTACCATCAATACACCTGCATTAATGCTATGTTGCCAATGATTTCTTTCATGATCTCCTTCCTTTCTCCTCTTTTCTTTTCTTTTGCCACCATCTAAAAATGAGGATGCATTTGCCATTGCATCAGGACAGCCCAGTTTCTAGCCAAGAAAAAGCTAACCTGTCTCCTCCCCCAAAGACTCTCCAAAACATTTTGGGAACCACAGCAGACCAAAATGTGTGAGCCAAACGCCTTTTCCCTAACTTGTTTTGGAAATAAACCTGCAAGCAGGAGGAGATCATCTGGAGCGAGAAAGGAAGAGACGAGGAAAAACAGTTGCGCCTTCTTGGTGGTGTGGCTTGACAACAAAATGGAATAATGTGGGTTCTTGAGTATTTTCAATTGTGTAAAAAGAAAGTGGCAGCAGGACCAGGGACAGCCAGTGTCTGTGTTTAACTCATCTGTGAACATCGATCCGCCTGCGCCCTGGGAAGGCATCACCATGAACCAGTCCTGCCGGGGAAGAGGCCTGGAGACATTGCTTGCTGCTTCCTCCGGCCCCAGTGAGCTGCAGAATGCCCCAGACATGGGAGAAGGTTGGGAGGAAAGGAGGGAGATGTGAGCAAGATGAGCGCCCCTCCGAGTGTGTTGGTGGCCCAAACTATAACCCAGGGAAGAGCCAGAAGCAGAGCACTGCTTTTTCAGATTCCTCAGGGGCTGCGCTCTGCTGATTTGAGCCCATGAGTAGCCCCCTAAGGTTGGGTCCTCACAGAGCATCCTGTGTTTCTTCGGAAAGGTGGCAGTGGTTGGTGTCTCCAACAAAGACAAGAAGACCTAAAGGAATTAAACCTGCCTTTCAGGTCCTGGCTCCACCAAAGATGCCAACCCTACCTTGAGCAAGTTAGAGAAACTTTCTCAGGGCTGGTCTCAGCAATGGCTCCGACTCTGAAATGTTTCTACATGAAGTGGGGGTATTAGTGATGTGCATGGGCCATGATGTATTTGGTAGTCAGGATTCTCCAGAGAACCAGAACAATGGTGTGTGTGTGCTACATTGTAAGGAATCAGCTCATGGAGTAACAGACGCTGGCAAGTCACAAGAGCAGCAAGAGAGTCCGTCAGCAAGCCGAGACCCAGCAGGGTCTGTGATGGGGTACTGGTCCAAATGCTCAAAACCTCGGGGCCCAGGGAAACCTGATATCCCGAGTCCACAGACAGAAAGAAGCTGGTGTCCCAGGTCCATGGCATCAGCCTGGAAGAAACTTTCTGACTGCTTCACAGACCTTGATCTAACTGAATGAGGGCCAGCACACTGCGAAGGGCAACCTGCTTGCTTTACTCCATCTATCAATTTGATGTTTACCTCATTCTGAAAACAACCTCCTAGACACAGCCAAAATGCTTTCCAATGTCTTGGCACCCCAGGACCAGTCCAGCTGACACATAAAATTAACCATCATGCAAGGTTGTTTTGAGGACAGACCAAATGAAACCATGCCCGTGGAAGCACTTGGTAAACTGTACAGATGGTAATTCGCTGTGGAAATCACTACAACTGCATCTCGTTCTTGGCCTGAAATTCCTTCCTGCTATCCTAAAGGTAGAGGATGCCCTTGAGCCGAAGGAAGAGGGATGAGGTGGCCACAGGAGGGGAAAGAAGGGGACAAGAACAGATAAAAAGTCTGTGAGGAGCATCTGAGGAACTTTGCACTTAAGAAAAAAGACTACTGGAGAGGCTAAAATATAGAGAGATGCAAAGAGAGGGATGCAGTTAGGGGTGGCCAGGGGTGGACTCTCCACTGAGGAGCTGCACACTGACAGACAGCCCCCCAACACTCCTATCAGCCCTGTGCAGCAGAGGGGGCCCAGAGGATGTTCCACTGTCCCACTCCGCATATTCCCGGCTAAGATGTGCAAGAGTCAAAGCACCCCCATCCCTCCCATAAGGCTAAATTTACATTAGACAAGCACTCAGAATTTTACTGGGAGCTGAGAATGTAGCTCAGTTATGGAGCACTTACTTACCTAGCATGTTTGAGACCGTGGATTCAGTACTCAGCACTGAAGAATTAAAAAAAAAAGAGCAGAAGGAGAAAGAATAAGTTATCAGAAGCAAGGCAAGAATACAACCAATGTCAGAAGAAGAAAAAAGGAAAGAATGAAAGAAAAGAGTCAGTGGTGGTGGTGCATGCCTGTAATCTCAACCCTCGGGAGGCTGAGGCAAGAGGACTGCTGCGAGTTTGAGGTCAGCCTAGGCTACAAAGTGAGTTCAAGGCCAGCCTGAACTGCATAATAAAACTCTGTCTCAAAAAGACAGAGAGAGAGAGAGAGAGAGAGAGAGAGAGAGAGAGAGAGAGAGAGAGAGAGAAACTAATAAGCTTCCCTTATCTCTCAGAATTCTGGATGAGGCAGATAGGAGCTCACTGGAAGGTTAGATTTCTTTTTGCACCACAACTGTGTTCTACAAAGATTTATATTATGGTTCCAGAAGAATTTATTCTAACAATCTGCATGCAATCAAGAGCACTCTCACAGGGAGGAGCCTCTCCTTGTTCTGACTCCACATCCCCAAGCCACAGCTTGAGCTGGGCGAGGCAGAGCCAGCACCCGGCAGTCCTGGGCGACAGCTGTGCAGCTTTCCAGGCAGTGCACGCCCCGCAGACGCCCGGTAACGGCTTCACACTGCTGGGCCAGGAAGCGAGCCCTTCACACCTGGGCAGGTGGCCGAGGCAGCCACTGTTCCTGTCGTTCCTTCTGGGACTCTGAGCCGAGGTCCTGGCTGGGTGGCAGAGAGAGAGGAAGTGAGGGGCCTTCTCACCCACGGCTCATCTCTCTCCACCTGTCGCTCGTCCCTTGGTAAGCCTGGACTGAGTGCGTGCGGGTGCCCTGGGGCCGGTGAATCCGGCATTGGGAGGCACCCTCACCCCTCGATTCTAACAGGACCTCAGTCTTGTGTAATCTGCTCCGTCAGTAACCACATCACCAGTCTCTTTAGGGTGGAGTCGGGGTGGGGAAGGGGTAGTAAAGAGGCCAATTCTCTGCCTCCGGAGATTCGAATGGCAGCCACAGGGCCAAGTCACTAGGAAGCAGCTTTTGGTTCAGACAGGGGGAAGGGCCTCACCAGCTGGGATCCTACCTATGAACCCTAACTGCAGGACGAGCATGAAGTCGACAGTGCTCCGAGTCATTCGGGCTGTTTCCAAACTCACATCCATTGCCAGGCATCACAGCAGGGCCAGTCCCTGCCAGTTCCTTCACCTTCCTGGGTTTCCTCAGTTTCCGCCCCAGAAGGCCGCAAGGACCACCCACACGCCTCGCAGACCTGACAAGGAATTTGAAAGCTGCAATTCCCTCAGCTGACCCTGACCAAAGGTGAACCCTCCCACCTGCAGCAAGGACCTGAAAAGACAGTGCTCACTTCTGGGTCTGACATTCAATCCGGTGTAGAGTTTTGTCAGTTGTTTGTTCGTTTGTTTGTTTTTGTAGTGCTGGAGATTGAATCCAGGGTCTTCATCCTAAGCTACAGCCCCAGCCCTTTTTTACTTTCATTACTTTTCTTGTTTTTGTATTGTTTTGTTGAGACAGGGTCTCACTAGATAGTTTAGACTGGCTTCGAACTTACAGTGAGCCTCCTGCCTCAGCTTTCTGAATGCTAGGATTCCAGGTATGCACCACCGCACCCAGTATGAGGCAGCTTTTGAAGTCGAAAAGCCTGTGGTTTCATACTTCATCACCCGGTAATGATGTGTCTCTCTGACTGTCAGTTACCTTGGCTACTCTGAGGGCAGGGAAAGTCACCTGAGATACCCCCATAAGGCTCTTGGGACACAGCCTCACATTTAGTGAGTGCTCTGTGATTGGTTCTGCTAGCCTGGGGCTTAGCATCCCCCCAACTTGGTACTGGACCCAGAGAAACAACTTAGCTCTCCAAGAGTAAACTCCAAGTTTTCCTTCTCATTCCAGAGATAAACCTCCTGCTCCCTTTGGCGCCTGCACCAAGCCCTCTCCAATCCCAAGAATCCACAACCCCCCAAGCCTCCACCCCCAGACCCCAGTAAATCATTCTGTCTCCTGCTTTACACAGGCAGATGCTCCCTCAAATCACCTGTCAATATGTCATTTTGCCCACCTCCCCGAACTCTTCCCCAGCCAAAGTTGATAAAGGTAACTACACTCCTTCGTTCTTGTTGAGAGCTTTATACCTTCACCACCCCCGCCCCTAAAGCTCTCCCATTCCCTCTGCATTAAAGGCCTCCTCCTTATCTCTCTCGTTCTTATTTTCTCTGCGCCGCTTCAGATTTACTGACTTTAAAATAGTTAAACACTCTGTAAATGCAGACACCCGTGTTGTTACCCCCAGGCTCACTCCCTGGCCTCCTCAGGCGAGTGTTCTGAGGGGAAGTGGCTGTCTAGATGGGTACACCTGGAACGTCATTGTGGACCCTCCAATGCTGCAGTCACCGCTCATCCACATTCTTGGCCCTGGGAGCCCCACTCATGCAGACTCCCTCATCCAGCCACGAGAACACAAGCCAAGGAAGCGTTTTCTTTGGAAGGAGGACAGGACAAAGATGGATTTCTGGAGGCGCCTGCCACCTCAGGGCAAGGAGTCATCTGTTTGCCAGCCCCGTCTGCCAGCCGTCTGGGAGAGCCGTCACTGGTCTCACAGCAGCTCCTGTGGGTCCCACGATAGTCAGAGCCACACTTGCAAAATGGACGGGAATTTCTCTGCAGTCTTTGAGGACAGCACAGAAGCCTTTCAGGTTGCTCGCACCCTATATCCCATAACTGGAGGAGGTGTGTCCGTGGGTAAGGAAGGCATCCAGGTTAGCAGTAGTTATTGCTACCTCTGAAAAACACTGCTGTTGCCCTGATTTAACTGTCTAAGGATATTTTTTCATTGTTGTTGTTTTCGTGTCGAATCAGTCTTGCTATGTTGCCCAGACTGGCCCCAAACCTTTGGGCTCAAGTGTCCCTCCTGCATCAGCCTACTGAGTGCTGGAAACACAGCCCTGCCTTGCACCCTGCTAAGGGCTCTTTAATTGTTCTTCCTCTTCGTAGGGTTCAAGAAATCACTTTCCTAAAGCTGCTAACAGGGTCAGCCTGCCTGCAGAAACTGCACACAGAACTGTACCTCAGACAAATCCAAGGCATCAGGAGCAAGGGGCAGATGCTTTTCTGTGGGGGTTTCCTTTTTCTTTCTACAGGGTTTCTGTTCATGGTTTTCTCCCCACACCACCGCCATCTCATATAACATTACTTACAAAAGAAAATCAAGGCACCTATGGCTCAGGGCTTTTATTTATTTTTCTTATTTTGTGTTTGTTTCGATTAGAGTCAAGGCCAGGACTAGGTGACACTCAGAAGCCCCAGGCTGATATCCCTAATGTTTCTCTGCTGCTTCTGGACAAGAGGGCACAGTTTCTGCTAAGAGGCAGGAAGTCCCATTCAGGGCTGACCTGCAGCCCCTCCTGGTGGGAGGGCAGCCAGCGACAAGGGGGGCACTGGAGCTGCCACAGCCTGCTCGGAAGGGAAGGTGGGCGTCAGGGGTTGTCAGTGCGTATCTCTCAACAGCCCCACATGACGCCCCAGGATTGTATGAAAAGAAACTGGAGGTGAGGAGAGACAGAACTCTAATTCCTGCTGCATAATAGGGAATGTGTATCTGATCCATAAGGAACTACTGACCTCACTGCTGTGTCCCAGGGCCTGTGGGAGGTCTGATCAGCTGGGCCTCTCTGCCTTTCCCAAGAAGTCACAATCTTGCTAGAGGAGGGCAAGATTCTGACATTCAGGGAGCCTTTTCCATGAGTCAGTGTGGCAACGTGACCTTAACACACTTTCTCGTCTTAAACCTCAATCTCTCTCTCTTTCGCTCTCTCCCTTTGTGGTACTGGGGCTTTAACCTAGGCCCTTCAGAACTAAGCTACACCCACTCTGGTTTTATACAACTAGTGCTTTTCAAGCTGGGAATCTATGATCCTGCTTACCTTGACCTTTTGTTTTTTTAGACAGGGTCTTACTATGTAGTACAGGCTGGCCTTGAACTCCTAGGTAGTCCAGTCTGGCATCAAACTCACAGCGATCTTTCTGTCTCAGCCTCTTGAGTGCTAGGATTACAGGTGTGCACCACCACACCTGGCTTGCCTTGACCTTTTCCTCGGACCCCCATGTCAACACAGGGCCATTTGTGTAACTGCTGTGGCGGGGAAGAGGGAGACCAGTCTCGTGGAGGTGTTTCACTTGGCCCGGAAGTGAGCTTCCTCCGTCATCACACCAGCCAGAACTAGTCCCATCTCGCAGGAAGGGGGCTGAGGTGACCAGGCTCTCACATGCTGGGAAGCAGAGGAGGACTGGAGGTTGTCAACCAGGTTCTGCCTACAGCCAAAGTTCTGCCCAAGACACGCGGGCCAGTGAGAGGACTTCCTCCCTCCAGCCCTGCCACGCTGTGTAGGCCTCTCCTTCAGGCCTCCACTGGCCATAGCGAAACCATTAAATAGCCTCACCGGACACCGTAGTTCCACAAAACCTCACTGCTCTCAGTGCTATTTTATTGTACACTGGGGTTCACTGACTCCCCAAAATACTGCAGAGATGTGGCAGGGCCATGTTTGCAGCCCATCTGAAGCTCAAGAAACTGAAATCGGGAAGCTTGCAAGACGCGATGTGTTCAAAATGGGAGCTGGAATCCCCAGATGAGGACTGGTTCTGCAAAAGCCGGATATGATGCTCTTCCTGACAAACCCAGTGCCCTGTAACTTCAGAGTCTGGAAAGGCCATCTTTCCACCGACTGCTCTCCCAGACCTGCTTACCAAGGCCATCACTGCACCATCACTGGAGGGACTGACAGGACTGGAGGTCACCTTAATGCCCACTGAACGGTGACAGTGCCATGTGCTG
>RJWM01051235.1:0-10497 GCA_004363535.1 Dasyprocta punctata
AAAAAAATTTGCTACCTGAAAGTAGACAAAGAACTCATATGCAGAATATAAATAGAACTTCTAAAAATCAATAAAGAAAGGTCAAACATCTAGATAAAAAAATATTCAAAAGATTTGAACAGACACTTCACAAATGAAGGTACCCAAATGACCAATAAATACATGAAAGGGTGTTGGACTTGATTACTAAGCAGGGAATATGAATTGAAGCCATTAGTTATGACTAGACTCATCAGAATAGATACATTTTAAAAGTCTGGCAATAGCAAATTCTGGAGTGTATGTGTAATTGTAGCAGAAAATGCACTCCCACCCCCCAGTCAGTTTGTTCATTGCCCAGGTAATAGTTCCTGTTACAGTTCCTGTTACTACTGTCTCCTGGAACTGTCTGGTCACTGTGTGCATAGCTGGTCACTATAATGAATATTGTAAAAACTAATGGAGGACAGCCAAGCACTCTGCTTCTTGCTTGCAACTCCACAAAATCTCTCTCCTTGAGCCTTTGGGGCCTAATATTTTGGGAATGATTCTGATTAGTGCCTATTGATGGAAATAAGTCTGGCTCCAAATCCTGAGTGTCGTTTTGGTGTTTTTTGTTTGCCATTGCACAACAACTGGAATTCTTTTTGAACACAACCGGTAAGAATGCAAGTTCACATTCTATGGAGAAGAGTTGTCACTAGCTTACATATACCTACTTTAAGATCCCAAACTCCCTTTTCTAGATTTATACCCAACAGAAATTCATGTGCACGTGTACTAAGAGATTTGTAGAAGAATATTCACATCTGCGTTTCTCACAATGGTCTCAAAGTGGGAAAATATGAATGTGCATCAATATTAAAGTGTAATGATCTAGAGCGATTTGCTGGCAGTGTTTTGTGAAAAGCCAGACTCTGAGGAAATACGTTTCATTTATATTAAGTGAAAGGTTTCATTTATATTAAGTGAAAAAGGTAGGCTAAATGTTAGTGTTTAGAGATGAATGCTTAGGTAATAAAAATGAAAAGAGAAGTATAGAAGTGATTGTCATAAAAATCAAGGTAACACTGTCTTTCTTGAGGAGAAAGCATTAAGTGGCTCTGTGGGCTGATAATCTAAAGGGTCAGCAAATTATAATCTGATACATTTTATTATTCTATTTTGTTCTGTTTTTTGAGGTTTTGGTACTCAAACTGAAAACCTAGAGTATGTTAGGCAAGTGCTCTATATTCCCAGTCCTGGTACCTAGTTTCGTAAATAAACTTTTATTGGAGAAAAGCAAGCACATTTGTTTACCATTGTGTATTGCTGCTCTCAGAATTCAATGGAAGATGGTATGGTCTGGATGCTTGTATTCCCCCAAATTCGTACATCTAAACTTAATCATCAATGTGATGATATTGGGAGGTGGGACTTTTAGGAGGTGATTAGATCATGAAGGTGGAGTTTTTATAAAAGAGGCCCCAGAGAGCCAGTTAGACCCTTCTACCTAGTGAACAAGTAGAATTTAGTTTGGATTGAGATTGTCTCCCAAAACTTGTATGTTAAAGGTTTGGTTGGTCTCTAGGTTGGTGCTATTGGGAGGTGTTAGAGCTTTTGAGTGGTGGAGCTTTGTATAAGGTCCTGAGTTGTTGGGAGCATGTCTCTGAAAGAGACTATGAAATTCTTACTCTTTCCTTCTCTGTCTTTCTTCCCTGGCTCATAATGTAAGTGGTTTTGCTCTAGTACTCCCTCCTGCCATGATGTGATGCGTCATCACAAGAAATGATGGGGTGAATCAGTCGTAGACTGGAACCTCCAAAACTATGAGCCAAAATAAACCTTTCCTTTTATAAATTAATTGTGTCAGGTATTTCATTGTAGTGACAGAAAGAGGCTAATTACACACTATTCATAAGCCAGGAAATGAGTCCTCGCATTACCAGCTTTGTCAGCACCTTGATCATAGACTTCCTTAGCTCCCAAATTGTCAAAAATAAATTTCTATTGTTTATCAGCCACCCCATTTGTGATATTTTGTTATGTAGCCCTAATGAGCTAAGACAGGTACATGGTAAAGAGACCTAATCAACTGAGTAAAATGTTTACTATTCTGTTCTTTATAGAAAAAGTTTGCTGTTCCCTGACCTAAATTCACCTGGATGTTGATTTCACAGGTGTTCTTTTATGACTGATAATGCCCTCTGCATTGTTTTCTTTTCTATCCATTTCATGCGTTTTTCTGTATGTATGTCATATTTCTTAATAAAATGAAATTTAAACTCTATTTTAGGTTCAAGCAGAGAACAACAGAGTTGTGTGGAGATGCCAGTGCTAGGTGGTAGATGATTCACCTGTTTAGAACTCCCTTACACACAATTTACATTTACATCTCAGCAAATTTACTTCATAAGTTTTCAGAGTGACTCAGAATAGTCAAAACATGAATGTTTTAACATGAATGTTCAGCTTTACAAATGAGGAAATGAAGGCTTAGGGAGATTGAAGTGTCTGGCCAAGATCTCAGAGGTTGGTTGAGGAAATGGGAGCCCAGCTGTAAAGTGCATGGTCTTCCCATTATACCCAGCGGTTGCCTCCTGACTATTATTAAGAAGCAAGGAAGGAAAAACTGAACTTGATTCTCAAATATTTCAAGGCCCTACAGCCAGTTCCTAAATTTAGCCAGTATGTTTTTTTCTCCAGCACACACACAAAAAATGTTTAACTGGATCATATTTTTAAACTCCTTAATAAATTACTTCACTAAAAAGCTTGGAGTGAGGGAGCTCTGGAAACTTCTAATTCTAGTAATTTACCTATCGGCACATAAAGAAGGCAACCTTCAAGCCCAAGCTTGATCCCAGAGCTTGTGGAAGCCTGCAGATGACTGATGGCTTTAATCCTCAATACTCCTCCGAACTTTTGTGCAAGCCATTAAAATAAAATGACAGCTCTGGCCCAACCATTCATTCCCTATGGGAGCTCTGTACCCTGTTTTTTCTACAAGATGCCCAGAGTCAGAGATGAAACTATTGGCTTTTCTCAGAAACAATTAAAGCTGAGATGCCTTTCAGGATCTGCTCTTCTTTGGCAAAGCCCTTAATGCCTCCTGCTCAACAGTCTACCTAGCGTGAATTATGGGGCAGGTTAACCTGCCTATTATTACAATTGTTCACTCAACTCAACACCAAGAACCATTACAGTGAAATTAAACTGTGGGGAATGCTATTTACAGCTGCTGGCCAAGTACCCAGTGGATTGCTCCTATATTCATTTACATATTTTTTTTCTTGGAAATTCTCAGTGGATCTAGAATTTCTTATGCCCAACTCTTGCTGGTCCTTAAATTATCAGGGAAGTTGTGGTCTAATTTGCTTGTTTTGGGGACAACCTTAAACATGTTATTTAATCTTTAAGACTTCAAGTTTTTCATATGCGAAGTGTGCAGGTGTTAAAATTCAGTGAGATAACACATGTCAAGTAGGGAGATAGTGTCAGGCCCATAGAAAGTTATTGTGACCAACATTATAGTTGTTTAATTCCTAGTATCCATTATCATTGTTGTTTAAAGATATCCTGGCTGTGATGTTTACAGACTGGGCAAACTGGGAGGGGCAAGGAAGGGTGGGAAGGGCAAAAAGACCTTAATGGAAATGGAAGGTGTCAGATGAAGTGAGAACATTTAGTTTGTACAGGGCTTAAAGGTAGAAAATCTGCCCTCATCTGCTCACTCCCACCATCCTCCCATGTTCTGTGACCTGGGATCTCTGTAGCTCAATTCATCAGACTTCGTATAGTCCCAGAAGCCAGGGCTGGATTATTCATAAATCCCTGGCTGTAATTCTGTGCTTTTCCTGGCACTGGTTCCATAGCAATAGATTTTGTTCCATGAATGGTTTGTTTGGTTTTGATTTTTAATTAGAATATAGCAAGTCACCATTCCCTTTCCTCTCCAGGACTTGCATATTTCTGAAGTCACTCTGTTTCGCTTCTTACTCTAGTGGCAGGGTTGGACCCAATACTTAGCTATTTTCAAGCCCAAATGAATTGCCTACTATTGATGTCCTTGGACTTTCACTCTTGTTCCCTCACTTGGTTTTATGAAATTATCTGTGAGGGATGCTAAGAGCTAGGATCACCCCTACTTTATCCATGGGGAAACAGGGACTTGTAGACTAGCTATGTGCCAGATCTCTTTCATCTATGTGAGGACACTGTGCTTCTCTAAAAGTGGTTCTTCTCTGCTCCCTAGAAATGAGGCTTGCAGGTACAGATGGCTATGGACTCATGGGAAAACACTCTTTCTGAAGAACGTTCTTTGGCCTAGGGCAAGACTTCAGATCCTGTGTACAAAGAGGGCCTCTGTGCTGGAAGACTGAGCTTCTGAACCCATGTCTCGCCAAGCTTGCACCTTCCTCTATATTCTACCAGGCTAATGTCATCCCTCATGTGGTCTCCATGTCCTCTTCTGCTCTCTTTCTACCTTGGATGCATTCAACAGTTCCTTCCAGCATCCCACCTCTGGCCTTATTGCCTGTTTCTTGACACCCATAATGTAGCTTTGTGAGAGGAAAATCCTTTTTGACCTGGCCTCTTCATTCTGAATTTGTCTCCTGGACACCAATGCTAGCTTAGGGAATCAGTGCTTAGGAACATAACCCCAAAGATTCTTTGCACGCTGGTCTTTGTATATCTACATCATTCAAGCCCCTTCTGCAGGACTGAGCCAGGCTGGAACTCTAGAAAGTTCAGGAACCTGGATAACATTTCTCATGAACTTTGTTTTTTCCCTCAAGAGGGATGATGACATACCACATTACTGGGTCTATGGTTGGTAGTCACCTGAAGTAGTCATCACCTGCCCTTGCCAAGACTGTCCCTCGCCTGGTGGGAGTCTAGAGGCTCAGCATCCAGCATCTACACTGCAAATTACCCTGAGCCAATCCTGTCCCTGTCACCTTTGGCTTGTATCAACCTGCTCAAAGTCTTTCCTTCCGCTCGTTTGCTTTGGACTTGTCTTTGGACTTAACTCTGGAGTTTATCTGCATCCCTAGGCTTGATCTCATCTCCAGCTCCTTATTTACAGCAGTGCCACTTCCTCTTTAGATGTGGCAGGGTGGGGTTGGTAATCTGTGCTTGTTCATTTTGTGTGTCAGCTTGGCTGGACCATGGTGCCCAGGTATTTGATCAAACATATTCTGGATGTTTAGTCTCTTGGATAAGATTAAGATTTAAGTCAGTGGGCTTTGGGTAAAGAAGACTGCCTTCCATAGTCTGTGTGGGCCTCACTCAATCAGCTGGGGACTTTAGAGCAAAGACTGACTGACCTCGGCCAGCATAGGAATTCTACCAGTGCCAGCCTCTGAACTTGGACTGCAACCCCAGCTCTTCCCTGGGTCTTCAGCCTAGCTGGCTGCCCTACAAATTATTGACTTGTGTGCTCTAGAGTTGTTGACCCAACTCCTTTAAATTATCTCTCTTTATACTGATGCACATCTTATCTATTCTGGCTCTCTGGAGAACACTGTCTAACTCAGCCTCTGGTACAAGGATGATTAAGAGAATGGATTTTAGAACTCAGTTGTATTGTGTATCAATTTAAGAATTTTAATGGTGAGCTGAAGAATTACTTTTTTTTGATCTTTGTATTGTGGTAAGTTATACACAACATAATATGCCATTTTAACCATTTTTAGGTTTACAGTTCAGTGGCATTAAATACATATGCCTTGTGCTACAATCTGACATCCATTTCCAGAGCTGCTTTTTATTTTTGCCAAACTGAAACCTCTGCCTAGCAACAGTAACTCCTCATTCGTTTCTCCCCTCATCCTCTGGCCACTGCCCTTTTACTTTTTGTATCCATGAACTTTACTACTCTAGGTTCTCAAATAAGTGGAGTCACAGTTTTTGTTCCTTTATGAAATGTCATGGTTCATTCATTTTAGTGCATTATGTTAGAACAGAGCCGAGCTACTGGGATTTTTGAGTGGTTTCCTTGACTCCTGAGTCATCACATCTGTGTACTGGGAGCTCTGAAAGTAGTAGCCTTTTGGGGTTCCAGGAATTAGCTAGGAAGGACTTGAACAGTGACCGGCTCATGGAGGAGGCTGGGTATGTATGTTTCACCGATACAAGGGTCCGCTATGATTTGGCACTAAAGGTCCCTTTTCAAGTACTTCTGTCCTGCTCAGCCGGCATTCTCCAGCCATCACACATCTAGCACCTGCCATGTTGCGTCTTAACGGATATTTGTGGCATGAATATATGCTTGGAAATGATTCTCTCCCCAGCTTTGGCCCCAGAGAATCAGATGACAGACCAACTCCCTAACATATGACAGGGGGAAAAAATAGGACTACGATTATTTAAACTCTAGCAGTATTCATTATGGTATTCAAACCACAGGGGGAATAAATTAATTTCATGTCAGGATGAAATAAGAAGCAGCATCGGTCTATGTCTTGGAGTTGGCAGGCTCGGCGGATGGTTTAAGACCTCGCTTTGAGACTTATTGGGAGTAGAAGCTTGAATTCCTGGTTTGCCCTTGGCAAGCCTCAGTTTCCTCATCTATGGATGGTGATCACATCACTACTCCCCTGAGGACGGTAGGGGTGGTGGTGGGCCTCGCCCCATGCACGCTGCTCTTCTGCAGCACCCAGGGGTCAGCCCCTTCCTTGAGGCAAGGAGGATCTTGGCACACTTTTCATAGTTTGGATTCAATTTCCTTCTGATGCTTCTTTCAGTTACAAACATAATGAAAGTGAAAGAGACAGACGGCGAGGCTTGATTGATTCACTTTTCCCACGTTTGTATGGCGTGAATGTAAAATGGAAACGGAGACAAACAAGATGGTTGCAGTGATCAAGCAGTTGGGGAAGCGGGGAGACCAGAGGGCACATTTGGCTTTCATGAACAAGAAAACTGCTCTCCAGGCTACTCCTCCATCACCCTGGCCACCTTGGGGACATTGCTGCTGGAGAGATGGAGAGTAGGGACACAGTGTCTTCCAAAGGGACACAGGAAGTCAGGCTACTGGTCACTTACTGGCTGATGGCTCTGGGTCAGGCCACACGATGTCATCTTTCACAGCACAGTGAGAGCCATATTGCTCAGCTCTAACCCAGGCTCATCTGAGACCTTTCCCTATCTCCGGGTTTCCCAGTCATGGCACTACTGACACCTTGAGTAGGACAGTTATTTGTTGTGGACATGGTCTTGTGCATTTTAGTGTCTGGTACATTCCTGGCTTCTACACACAAGATTATAATAACATTATCCTAGCATCAACCATGAAAGCCAAAACTATCTGGAGACATTGCCAGATGTAAAACTGCCCCCGTGAGAGCCACTGGGTTGAGACTGTCATCTGGCCCAGGTTCGCCTTTCTCATGGGCTTGGAGAAGCCAGAATGGACTAGACTACGAGTTACCTGGCAACGCTTCACTGGGAAGGTCTCACTCACTTTCCACCGGACTTTGTGCTGAATCGAGGCCTTCCTTGTTCTAGGACTTCTGTTTGCCTTTGGTCAATGGGGAACACAGGGAGAGATGTGAGAGCAGATAGAGAATAAATTGGGGTATTCTTTTCCCCACCCTCTCCTTCAGTTTTGAGGGGCTTGCTGTCTCCTCACAAAAGGCTGCTAGTGCTGTCAGATGTCCCGTCCCAGGTCCTGGCACCTGCTGTCCCCTGCTTGCCTCAGGCTGGGGATGCTAACAGCGTCATTTCCTCCCCGTTCCCAGCCATTGGGTGCTGCAGGCCTTGCTCAGTTCCTTACACCATGCCTTCACCTTTCTGAATTTTGGTGACTCTCTTTGAATGTCCCTCAGTGGACTGTTGAAATGCGACAGATTTGAATGCATCGTGTGACCTTTAAGAACGTTTCTACAAATGAGTATTTGCTTTTCTTGCATCAGTTCACTCGACCATTCATTTATTTCAGTAAATTGTTTTCATGTTGCCATGATTTCAGCGTGTCCCCTCAAAAGTTCATGTGTTGGAACCTTAATTCCTCAATGTTGGGAGGTGGAGTTTGTGGGATGTGTTTGGGTCACAGGGGTGGAGCCTTCCTGAATGGATTAATGCCTTTCTTGAGGAGCGTGGGAAGATGTTAGCTGTCTTGGGAGATCAGTCACTCCTACAGGTGCCTACTTGCCCTTCCACATTCAGCTAGGAGTCCAAGCAGCACAAGGCTCTCTCTAGAAGCCAAGCAAATGCTGACACCACCCACTTGGACTTCTCAGCCTCTGGAGCTGTGAGCCCAAATAAACCTGCATTCTTAGAAACCACGCAGCCTCAGGTACTTTGTTCTAGCAACAGAAAATGGACTAGAACCTATGTCTACTTACTCCAGGCTACCATAATGCTAAGTATGGGGCTTAGATATGGACCAGACATTGCCCCTGCTCTGAGGCAGCTTAGAGTCTCACTGGGGACACACATCTGGTGATAGTCTGAGGTCCAGTGCTCAGAGCTCTAAGAGATGCCCAACAAAGGCCCAGGGAGAGCACAGGGACGGGGAGCCCTAAAGAATGTCCCCAGATCCCAGCAGTATTGCACAGGAAAGGGTACAAAATGTCTGGCTCTTGTCTTTAAGTCCTGGGGACTCCCCTGCGGGAGGGAGATCTGCACCCCAAGCCCAGAGCCTCGTTGCCAGGGCCCCAGAGAGCACTCACCTGAGTGCCCCCCAACTCAAAATCCCTGATTGCTGCCTTGAAGAAAGCGAACATTCTAGAGCTAGAAATCCTCCCCTGCAGCTGCTGCCAAACAGGCTTCTCACTGAGGGACCTGCCAGCCAGTCGTATTTCAAAGGTCACAGTTTCCTCCCAGTGGTTTTCTGCAGAGCTAAAGTCTCCAAGACCCTGAAATAAATTAAAATATTGATTGATCCTTAATATTCTCTCAAATCTCTCAAAATCTCCAGGTCTTATATAAATCAATGTGCCAGTTACAGGGACTTATTCAATAATCTGCAAAGTATCCTGGTAATTACTTTCGGGTCCACCCCATGGCAGAGGCGGGCCACTCTCCATCATTTTTAAGGCCCTGGGTACAATAATGATCAGGGGACTCTCATTTCTTATTTTAATTACCGAGTCTGTGCCACACAGTCCCCTGTGCTGCATGGGGCGGCTGTGAGTTGGAGTGTCTGTCGGGCTGTCCTGCCTTGGGAGCTCACAACCTCTGCACACTTTTGCTCTCAGGTCTGAACCCCCAGCTCACCCTCTGCCTTTCACTCTGGTGTCCTTAGGCTCTTGGCAATGACAGTTCAGAAATTAACTTAATAGCACCTATTTCTTCAGACTAAATGGAGGGTTCGTCTGGCTAGGGAAAAGCTGTCTGAAAGCCTCTAGCACATGGGTCCTTCTCTTGCTGCCTCGATTTGGAGAGTGGAGGTATGTGTGTGTGTGTGTGTGTAGGGGAGGAGAAGAAGGAGTGAGAAGGGCCATGTGCTTCCTATAACTGCACTTGTTTACACTACAGGAGGCAGCAAAGCCACTTCAGCTCATTAGGGGCTAATGTGGCTCTTGAAGAATGTGGTGTAGCCAATGAATTTGGGCACTGGATTAGGGCTTTCGGCAAAGTACTTCCCCATCTGGCCCCAGCTGCTCTGGGCCTCATATTATGTCATAACCAGCCAGGTGAGTACCAGGTGTGCTCTTTCCTGTGAATATAGTCTTTTATCTGGGAATCCTCCTTCTTCCTCCACCCAATGAACTTCTCATCATTCTTCAAAGACTCATTTAAATATGAACTCTTAAGTGGAGCCCTGTGCTTCTGCCATACCCCATGTTTTCCCTTGAAGTTGAGGATCCAGATGGGCATTTTCAGACATGTCTGTGTGTCTGGCTTCCCATCCCCTCATCATAGAATACAGCTATCATGGAGATTAAAGGCCCCATGTTGTGTGCCTTCTGCTGCCTCTTGGGATTCCAGTCGAACTGGTTGTCTTAACTGTTTTTCTGAATGCCAGTCATGCATGGCCCCTCAGGGCCCTTCATTTGCCATGGGAACCTGGTTCTGGCCACACCTAAGTCAATTTCATCCTGAGCTTCCTAGGTACTATGCAATAAGGCCCTTTCATTTTGGCTAATTTGAGCTAGACTTCTGTCACAACCAAATGCCCTGAAAACACAGGCTATTCTGTCTCCTCTGCAAATCATAGGCTGAGAACTCAGTACAGTTGTGACAAGATTGGTTTAATCTTCTTCTGTACCCATCCTACACCATCCCATCTCATTCATCTGTCACAGGCAAAACACATGTGCATTCACACACACACAACTACACACTCACAGACATAACAGTCCTAAGCAATGGTAGGCAGAACAGTAGAGTGGGTTTAGTGCCTTTCAAATTTGGAATCATCTACCCTCTCCTTTCTTTTGCCAACTACAAATAGTCATTCTTGTTTGTCCACAGCTCCAAATACCCAAGAGATGGGACAAGGAGGATCATCATAACCTCATCCCTCATTCTAGATGGAAATTTGGGGTTCAAGAAAAAAATCTGCCTTCTTTTTTGAAAGTATCTGGG
>RJWM01051236.1:0-10497 GCA_004363535.1 Dasyprocta punctata
TAGAGGCCTTTAGCGATTCCCCGATTATGAGTTTCATTTCAATTCTCAGTTGGGTTAACAGTGCTGCTTTAATTTCTTTCATAGCTTCATGGAGTTGTCTCCCCACTTCTGTTGTCAACCCCTCTGAGAGTTTAATTTTTGGACTCCCGACCATGTCAGCATTAGCATCCCCGGGATCGGTTCTGCTTGTATCGGAGTCCGGAGAGCGCCCTCTGCCTTTCCGTCTTGGCATTTTCCTGGGCTCGCCAGTGAGGCCCTGTTGGTCCACTGCCTCTCCCAAGCCTGTTTCTGCTCTGCGAATGTCTACTGCGGTGCGCGAGAGGATAGGGCCGCTGTTTGGTTAACCGTACAGGGCCGTCTGCCCAACCCTCCTCTATCACCCCCAGGGCACCCACGCCTTTCCGCCACAGCCTTCCAGGAACCATGCCTAATTAGGTGCAGTTCCGGTCTCAAAATGGCTGTCCCTCGCTCTCCCTCGGGGGTGGGGGTCTGGGGGTCGCCGGGTTCACTCACTTGCCCGCTCGTGACCACCTCGCTCCACGGTCGACTGTTGGCTCTATTGTCGCGCCACACCACCGCAATTCTCCCGGCAACTCCACACGTATCAAGAGCACCTGGATCGTACCTTCTCGGCTTGGCTCGGGTCGCAGCGCTAATTGGATTCCGTTCCGGACAGAGGTGCTTCTGGTCTCCGCCTTTGTTTATTTCATTCTTTTACTCTTTCCGTGGGCTATAGTTCTCGTTTTAGATTCTTCTTGGGTCCAGAGGACCCATCTCCCTCTTTTTTCCTTCTCTCTGTTATTATATTAGTTTATATTCCAGCATTTTGATGGTATATTCAGGGAGCCTCCCTGTCACGGTTTCATCTGGGCGGCCATCTTGGAGGAAGTCTCCAAGATGTCTTTACAGAGAGCAGATTTCACTGGATTACACTCCTACCCTCACAGCAGGTTCTTGTCCCATCCTGGGTGCCGCAGACATCACTTTTGTATTACTAATATGCTATCGCTGGTGGTGCGGGCAGCTGTTCTACACACACAAGGACAGCACCACAGCCGCGTGCAGAGGGGAGATATTGTCCCAGGCTTCCTTTTCAAGCGTGTTAATGTTTTATGAAGTATACATGGTTTATTGCTGTGATACATTTACTTACGAGGAAAGATCGATTTCTCTGTCATAAATAGTAAAGTCCAAACTGGTAATGAAGTTGCTTATTCAGTATACACCTTTCCAATCTTTAGACTGACAAATGCCTTTTCATGGCTTTACAGAAGGGAAATTTTTGTTTTATTAGGAACTGATAGTGACAGTAATTTGTGAAATTCTCCAAACCTCCGGTACACTCATCTCTGTCATTTTGCCTGTTATTAGTCATTCTTTGACCATGCATTCTGGGTTACTGCTCCTTGTGCACTGGATTTCCATATTCTAAACCTCTGCAGTACTTTATCTGCCTTTTGTACAACCCTCTTGTCCAGTCAATTCTCCATAATAATGCTGGCCAAGTTTTCTAGAATAGTGTTTTCTGAGAACCCTTTTGTAAGCAAATACATGTTTTATGAAATTTTCTTCTGATTCCTCTATAAAATTTCTTAAAAATGTCTTCTTCTTATGCATACATAGGGGGTGATTTGCTTAATAAGCAGCAATATTTTCAGTATTCTGAATTATTAATGTTTTCAGTATTCTGGATTATTCCCTCATTTTCTTTCCATGAGTTAATATGATTACAATGAGAAGTCAAAGTGTTGAACCATGAGATCCACTTTATAGTGAATTCTAATAAACTGATTTATTACCACATAACTGATTTCTCAATTTCAGTAGACTATATATAGAGAGATGATATATAGATGATATATATATGCATATCACATCAGAAAAGTAAAAAATACTCTTTCAATTAAAGATTTCAATTTTCTACTAAATAACAAAAATATCATGTGTTTATCCTCAAATCTTTTTTGCAACATACATTATTTCTCCACATAGCTTCAGATTACTTGATTCGATTTAGGTTTTTTAGCAAGTAACCTTATGTACACTATCTCAATAAACTAAACATTAATATTCCAACATTCATTTATACCAGCAGTAGCATTTGATTGCTTATCCCTTTAAATGTCCAAGTGCTATTGTTCTCACTCATCCCATCAAGGCAGTAAAACAAGCACAATCAATGACATCATTTCTAGCTATTTAATTCACATTTAGTCCCAAATTACACAGCTAAAATTTTTGAAATTAACCCCATGCATCTTTTGAGAAGAGGGTCTGACACCAAACTTTTCTCATTGCATTTTTCATCTCTGTATTTCTGAACATATAGATTAAAGGATTGAACATAGGAGCAATAATTGTTAAAACAGTGCGAGCACTTTATCTTCAGGGAAAGCAGTAGGAGGTCCAAGGTAAGAAAAGATTACAGGCCCAAAAAATAAGATTACCACAGTGATGTGAGACCCACAGGTAGAGAGGGCTTTGCGTCTTCCTTCTGCCGAACGGTTTCTCAGAGTGGATAATATAATGACATAAGAAACAAATAAAACTACAAAATATTGCTGGCGCGATGGTTCCTGAATTAGCAACCACAAGGACACTGGTAAGGTATGTATCAGTACAGGCGATTTTCAGCAAAGGAAAAATGTCACAAAAGTAGTGGTCGATTTCATTAGGACCACAGAAGGTCAGGCACAATGTCATAGACACCTGAGGAAAGGAGTGGGCAGCTCAGCCAGCCCAAGTAGCCAGGACTAACAAGTGGCATTTGGTACTGCTCATGATGATCATGTAGTGGAGAGGTTTGCAAATGGCTACATAGCGATCAAAGGCTATGGCTGTGATAATGAAGACCTCAATGCAGTCAAAGAAGTGCATGGTAAATACCTGCACCATGCAGTAACTGTAGGAAATGGTCTTAGTCCCCTCTAGCAGGCCACTAGTTAGCTTGGGTGTAATGCTAGAGGTGTAGCAGATATCTGTGACAGATAAGTGTCCTAGGAAATAGTACATGGGCTGCTTAAAAAGAGGGCTGCACAGAATGGAAATAAAATCAGAACATTTCCTACCAACAAAGCAACAAAACAAAATAAGAAAAGCACAAAGCAAAATATTTGTGTGTTCTTGTCATCAGAAAGCCCCAAAAGAATGAATTCTGAAATGTTTCTTTGGTTTTCCATATATTTATGCTGGGTATATGTTTTTCACAGGTAATTTAAATATCTGAAAGATAGAAAACAAATTTGAGTGACAAATTAAACCTAATAACTGTAAACAGAATATACTAAAGAACCACTCATAGAATCATCATGTTAATTATTCCTGAATTATGGAAACATTGTTTCTTATTCATGATGTCTTTTTTGACAAATTTATATTTGTGTGCTTTTATAATGGGCTAATGGGAATAATTATGTATTTTTCTTAATTTTAGTTGTAACACCTTTTAAAAATCTTTGTTTAGAATAATTAAATGTACTGTCATTTATAATTAAATAATGGTAAAAATCTACTTGTCTCAAAATCAGGAAAGCATTTTTGAAAACATACACGGTGTGACATTCCTGATAGTATAATTTCAAAGTGAAAGCTGAAACTCAAATAGACAGAGTTATTCTAATTAAAATAATATTTTATTGACAGTAATAATGGTATGAAAAACTCTTAAGGAAACTAAAATCATAAATGAATAAAGACATTACTCAAGCACTGAAGAAGTAGTTAGAATGATGATAACATAGAAATGATACAAACCTTGAAGAAAGTAAAATAAATGGAACAATTATGGTACTTGAATTAACTATTCACTTTATTATGCCTCCTTTTTCTCTAAACCAAGAACAGAGTGTTATAGAATTTAGGATACAATGAGAAATCCACAAGGCACTGTGAAAATCTGAAGGTCATACAAAGACAATGGCATTTACTGTCCTTTCATATTTTCATACACATATACAAACCCAAGTTAAAAAAAGCTAAAGAAAATGTAGTCTAACATAAATTTAATGAATGGGATCTTGTAAGCTTCAATTTTGACATTCATTAGTAAATGAAATTAAAATAATCTACCAATTGGTTATTTTAAAACTGTCATCTCTATATTTTGTTTGTTAGCTTTTATACTTGTTTACATCTTTCAAAATATAACCAAATGCATACTTTATTTCTTTGGTAGTGCCACATAAAACATCTGTACATCTATTGAGTTGTGACTCCAATGCATGATCTTATGTTTAAAGCAGAGCTCCAACACATATTTAAATTTTCTTAGTGTAGAAGTATGTGAAATGCCTTAACCTTACCTTAATTAATCCAGATGAAATTGGTAGGTATTTTGAACAATAAGCTCTTCCTAATGTTGCCAAGTATAATGTAGATATTCAAGTAGAAGCTGAGATGTTTCCCAATAAGAATAAGGAGGAATATGTGTAATTGAAAACATAGGCAAATAAGTTATGGCTCTTGTGAGAAATTCTATTAGTAATCTGGTACAATAAAAAAAAAAGAATTCTAGAGAATTTGATGGTAACAAGATTATATATTATAAAAAGTTTATAATGTTTAGAATGGTGGAATAAATATAACTATTATAAGATCTACATAAATCATGGTTGCTGGGAATCTCCTCAAGAAGTTGACACAGTTCAAGACCAAAAGGTCTGAGTGATCGTCAGTTTGCACTCAGGCTGCTTCAGAAAAATGCCTCCTTGGACACCCGCCTTGACAATTTATGTACTGTATGAAAATCTGAAATAATATTCAAGTCAGGTATTCAAACACACCCATATTAATTCTCTGAAAATATTTTGGAAATTTTAACTTGTCAAAATTTGTATAGTTTTCCAAGAAGAGTAGATTTCAGCTACTATAGCCCTCTGCAATGTAACAGGCAGGACTTTATGCATCAGAAAAGCAGGAGGGAAGTTTGAATACCTAGTTCACATTTTTTACATGAGATCAGACTTGAAGAAACTAAAAGTATTTTGAAATCCTTTCAAAAATGAGCATACATTTTAAGCAATAGGCACCACCAATTTTATGTCTGTGATTGCAGGAGATTAGTTTCAGAAGAGCAATACATAAACCTAAGTGTCAGTGCAAGAAGTAATAGGTCTTTGAAAGCTGTATGGTTTTGTTTCCCAGAGGCATCTTTAAACAGTTCCCGGCCATGCACTGCCAGGACCCTGTCCATGGCAATGTCCCAGGAGCCTTAGAGTATTTTCCTTCCACTTTCGCATGTGTGTGGCTCAGACTCTTATTTCTCTGAAGGCCTCCAAGTGCTAGAGAGAGTGTTTTAGAGAACTGTGTGCTCCACACTCTTCCAGTTTTCTGAAGAATGGGAAGAGCAGTAATGTAGCCTACAATAGCCCTGAGCTAGTTTTTATGAAATCTAAAATAAGAAGTGACACAGGACCATAAACAATCAATTCAGGTTTAGGTATGCATACTAATTAATGTTCAGGTATGCATACTTTCTGTGAATATAAATCCACAAAGTCAGTGGCCTGCAATGCCCTACCTAGCACCAGGGTACTAGATGCTAAAGACTAACATTGTTGAAATAGATAACTGCGGACAAACATTAGGAAATATGAAATGATAGACATTGTTCAATTTTTCCTTTCATTTATGGAATTTTTCAAGTGGGTTAAGCTCAGCCTCACCTGCACATGCATTAATACTGTTACTCTTTTATTTACCATACATGAATCCATAATTTTGAAGTTTTCTCTAGGATTAAATCTTGAGGAAATCTAAATATATAATATGTAATATAGGTCAGGTTAAATCACTCAGGAAAATAATAAAAGCAGAATTTTTTGATAAATTATTGGGTAGTTCACAGTCATTATATTATCTAATACACATTATATATATATATATATAGATAGATAGATAGATAGATAGGTATAATAATACTATAGTATATAGGTAGGAAAGCAGAAAATTCTAGAGTTCAAGCAACTAACCCTAAAAGCTATTCAGAAACAGAAGGAAGCAGATGCTTTTTCAAAGTTTAGTGCTTGCTGTCAGGACTTGAAGTTTGTTATTCTGCATAAATGAATTATTCTGGCATTTAATGAAAAAGGAAATCAGTATTCAATGTCTTATGGTTGTTCATTTCAACATATTGCCTAGTGTTTACCAAACTTCATTCAGTCTACACATTTCTCAGTTCACAGAAGGACGTGCCTGGTTTTATCTCTAATCTCCTAGGCAGAAACACACTGTGATACTCACCAGGGATGTACATAGAGCTGTGGTTATGTCCTCCAATCTGAATTAGTTCCTGGTCATGTAACTTGTTCTGCTGCATTGTGTTAGCTGCCATCTATCATCTTCATGCATTGTGAAAATATTTGGTATGAGATTTTAAAATTTTATGTATAATCCAAGACTGCAACAATTTTCCCTTTGTGTTAAAAACATTTAAAAATTTACATTGAACATATGTGTGTGAGATTTTTTTAATAAAATTCATTCAGTTGTGATATAATACCTGATATATAGCAGGAGTTTTTCTATTTTTTTGGTGCTTTGGTTACATAGGAATACCCTGTAGTTCTACTACCATTTGGTGGAAGAATTACCTTCTATCACTTGAACTGCCTCAAAAATTTTACTGAGATTTCATTGATTGTACAGAGTATTCCTACTGCTAGACTCTAGTCTGGTACATTGCTCTATTTGGATGTCTTTATGAAAACACTATGAACATGGGAACTTATACCTTGCGATAAGACAGTGTAGTTCTATAAGTCTGTTCTTCTTTAAAGTTGTAGAAAGTAATATGAATCTTTCTGATTACCACATGAATATGAGGACCAGAAAATTTCTAAAAAGCAAGACTTATGCATAACAAAGTTTTATCAGTTAGATATAGATATAGAATCACTAAAGAACTTGGTCTTTTAAAGAACAGTAGGATGCAAGAGAAAAATGTCTCAGATAAACACTGTGATAGGACTCATTTAGATAAATATCAAACAGGAAATGAGCAAGTTAAGCTTAAGAATAAATGCAATGGTTTTGGACAATAAATAAAAATATCTAAAGCCAATATTTTAAAAATTTATACCCACCTAGCTGAGACAAAATCTCAACTGACTGGAAAAGCATGACATTTGGAGAGTATAATGTTCTAGAAATGCACTTTATTTTGAGAGTAAAATGCTAAGGTCTTATTTCTATTTTCCATGAAATTGTAATTATATTCTAAAGTGAACCATATAATGACACAGTAATTAAAAATAAAGGGGATGAATTCAACCAGTTTATCTGGATTGTTTCACTTATAACTTGTATTGGTTTCATCTATGTCCCCCAAGGTCTCATCTAATTTGGATGGGGCTGAGTCTGGTGTTTGTGATTGGTTTGCTGTCTAGTGCTGGGATTGGTGATGTGAGTACTGCACCTGCCCAGGGGTGGAGCTGACATACTGTGTAAGAGTGGGAGTAGTGCATGCCCTCTCTCGCTCTTCCATTCTTGCCGGGTTCGTGTACCTTGCTTTTTGGCGGCCGCCATGAATGGCTGCCCTGCCACACCATGCTGTCTTGGAGCCAGCTGAGTATGGATGGAAACTCCCAAGAACTGTAAGAAATAAAACTTTCCTTCCCTAATTTTGGGCATCAGGTATTTTGTCTCAGCAACGAATGAAAAGTAACTAAGACATAACTTAATATATGATATTAAGCACATCTATTTTTCTGGTCAATTTAATCAGAGTCTGCATAATAGTACCTCTAAATTTTTTAACAGTAGAAAACATGGGCATAAAGAAAATCTTCACCTTAAGTCTGCTTCTTTCATCTTTAAAAATGACCCATTTATGAAGAGTAATAATACCTCAAGAAAGTAAAACTGAATTCACTTGCCAGTTAAAAACAAAATAAAAACAAACAAACAAAAAAACATATCCATGAACTATCATTTAGAAAATCAGAGCTAGAGTTTCTGAGTTGAAAGTTTGAGTTCATTTGTAAAAGTTTGAGAGAGTAACAGTATATAATGTAAAAATCTTTATTTTTTATATTTATCTTATTCTTTTATTTTTACTTGTCAGAATCATCCAGAGTTGGAGTTCCATCACCAAAGACATTCTAATATGGATTTGTAAATTACATAATGGGATGGTAAATTAATCTAAATTTTTTAAGAGTAGAAAACATTGGCATAAAGAAAATCTTCATCTTAAGTCTGCTTCTTTCATCTTTAAATATGACCCATTTATGAAGAGTCAGCTACAGCTCATGTGTTTGTGTAAAAAGCAATGAATCTCTAGTTCTCAGTCTCCAGTGATGCAGAAAGAGTCATCAGCACAGGATTAGGTAGGAAGAGGTCCTGATTTCTTTTCTAATCTAGCTCATCACTCACAGCAGGATCTTGTATTCACATATTTGAGGTTTCAATTTGCAAAATAATGACTCTAGTCCTGGTGACTTATAAGAAACTTTTCAGGTAAAATTGAAATCACAGTATCCTTGCAAAATGAAGATTTTTATGCTATCAGCATTCTGAAGAAAAACAACTTGGGTTTGTACAATAGCTTTGGTCAGAGTAAGTACTGACCTCAGTAAACTACTTTACTATACTTACATCTGACAGTCTAATACTTTTTGCATTACCATAGAATTCTGCATTCCCATGTGCCCAAAAGTTTTTAAAACTTCTTGTAGGTATAAACTTTTAAAATCCTCATAGTAACTCTAACAAGGAAATATTGGTAAATCCATTTTACAAAAGAGGATACTGAATCGTAGAAATATCAAATTGCTTTTTAAAGCCATCTACCTAGAAAATAGAATATTCAAAGTCTGGAAGAACATATACCTCACTTGATAAAGACTTAGAATTCTATCCACCCAGAACAATTTGTAATACATAATATATGATAAAATATTTGATACTACTGTTATTTAGAATAAAGGCCTCAATGACTGAAACTTTTCAATTTCTAATCTAGTTTAAAGTAAACTCTGTGCATGCTTAATTCTCAAAATAATAATTAATCACCTAATGGAGAAAGAAACTGTCTTTCATTTTATCTAGAAATCCTGAGGATGCATGTGCAAATACAATTTTGAATACTAACCTCTCTCTCACACATCCTTGTCATATAATTATTATTTTCAAGTCACAGAAATGTTGATAACTACATTGCCGATGAGTACAACTCTATCTAGTTCTGCTGAGAGAATCAACTCTCAATTATTAAATAAAATTGTGTGTTGCTTAGCACATCTGGGGGCTCAATATATAATTATATTGAATTCTTTTGGTTTTGTTTATCTCTTCTTGAACACCAGGATACTATTCCTTCACAATCATTAAATGTTTCCTTAAAGATATAAAATAAATGCAGGAATAAATTATTCAGTAGTGGCAATCACTTTCATAACAATTGCTACATACCACAAGGCTAAGCGACAAAGAACACAGAGATAAAATAAACACATAGAGGCCTTGGCCCCCACCCAGTAAGGCGGAAGCTCCACCAGCCCGCTCCGGGAGAGCGCACTCATTAGCTGCGCACAGGATCCTGCTCTACCCAGTCCCGAGACTCAGCGCAACCCACCAGGTGAACGCCCAGCCAGCCTCACAGGACATAGAGGTACTGAGCCCAGCCCAGCCCAGGACCCCAGAGCTGCTCATCAGGGACTGGCCAGGGTAGTTGCAGGGCTTCCTCAAGAAGCTAGGATTAGAGATCCCATTCAACCCAGCTATCCCACTTCTGGGTATTTTCCCAGAAGAATTGAAAACATCATACCACAGTGATATCTGTGCACCCATGTTTATAGCAACACAATTTGTAATAGCCAGATCTTGGAAACAACCCAAGTGCCCATCAATCAAAGAATGGATAAAAAAGATGTGGTATTTTTATACAATGGAGTATTACTCAGCTATTAAGAAAGACTGCATTGAGACTTTTATAAGTAACTGGTCATGACTTGAGACCACTCATAAGTGAGATGAATCAAACCCACATGTGTAAATACCATATTGTCTCCCTAGTGTAAGAAACTGAAAAAATATGTATGATCCAAAATCAATAATAAAAACTATGTAAGCGTAAAAAAAGCTCAAAGAGCAAAAGTAATGGGGAAGGGAAAAGGAGGAAAGAGGGAAGGGAAAAAGAAAAGATATAAATCTGTATATATATATATGCAAGATAACTAGAACGAACAAACTGCTGAATATATTAGTTATTTAGAGAGAACAATTGATGCTCATATGGTTGGATCAGTTTTACATGTCTATATCTGTTAATGTAAACAACCATTCTGAAGATAACGATGTGCAATATTGCAACCATTGTCAAGTTTCCATCGTCTTGTTTTGTAAACCTGTAATGTTACTGCTGTGCATTTACTCTAGTCATTTGTTTGTCTCTTTTGCTTTTTGTCTTTCTTATGTGTCTTTTTTCTTTCACTTAAATAAAAAAATAAAATAAACACATACTCAAGTTTTTTTTCTTTTAACTTCATAGAAAAAAGA
>RJWM01051237.1:0-10497 GCA_004363535.1 Dasyprocta punctata
GGCAGCACATATTATTCTTAGTTAGTTTAGAGACTGTTTTCATTTCCTTTTTACTACTGTGAACTGAGTATCCATCCACAATACACGCTTGAGAATCCAGAATAAGGGAATATTGTTTCTTCAGTCATCTTTTTTTCATATCTTTTCTGTTTTACACATTTGAGAATACAAACAAAATGAGTAACCATCTATTGATAAAGAGATCTTGTATAAAGTTTTAGCTGGGCTGTAATTTAATTTCCTATGCTCTCGAATTTCTGCAACCTTCTGCAACCTTCATTTTATGTTTGGAGTATCTGTTTTTTTAAGCCAATTTAAAGCAGTGTGTTTTCTAGCAGCTCCTGAGAATATTTGAAAAGCTATATTCTTAACCTTATTGGATTTCAACTTTTGATTGTGTACACCTGAAAAATGAAACACAAAGCCTGGGATGACATTGTCTGACACTTCATTTTCACATAAATATGATACTTCTTTGTATTTTAAAAATTTTTTGTGTGTAAAGGTTTAAAAATACATGCAACTGATTTAATCAAAAGGCTTCAAGATATTGAAAAGATATTATCTATATTTTCTATTTTGATTTCTCCCTTAATTGTTATAGGCTGCAAGATGACTATTCACTGAATCTTTTTTTCAACCCTTCCAGTTTGCTATTCCTTTCAGATTCTAATCCACCTGCATTCAGTTTTCATGTCATTGCTTGTCATAATCCTCTCTTATTTGTTACTGAATATTCTTTTTATTTAAATCATTGCACATAGGGATGAATCTCTGTACTGCAAATGAGAGTTGCTGAACAGACATCTGATTTAAGTTTTGCAAAAAGAGTCGTCATTCACTTTTTAGTGATTGGATATGACAGATAGTGATGTAAGGGTATAGGTAATAGTTGATTTAAATATGCAACATTGGAAAATGATTGAAGAAAAAGAAAAGCAGCATTTTAACATTTCCCTTTTCAGTTCAGAAGCATTGAAAGAAAGGAAGTATGACTGGAAGGTATTTTTAAAAATGAAAGTGCTAATTGATGATAAAATAAAAAGTAAAGGAAAGTCAAGAATAAAGGACCAATAAAGACAAAAGACTAAATTAATTATAAAATAATTTAACTTAATTTGAGAGAACAAGTTGTATGAAAACATGCTATTAATTTTCAAAATATTTTATAGTATTCGTAAGCATAATATTTAGTTGAAACCATAGAAAATATTAGAAAACCATTATAAGAACTTGATTATTACATTCAACACAAATAGTATTAATTCCTTCTTTAAAAACCTTTTAAGAATAAAACCACGAAGCCTGATTTTACTTTTAGAAACTAGCTATAACAAAAGATTATATTGCAATCCAAATATTTTATATTTGGTAACAATAGTTTATGTAAGAAGCAAAACTATACATTGAAGATTATTTAATCTGGACACTATTATTTTGTAGTTCAAGTTCTTCAACATAGACTCATGATATATCTTAAAGTTGATCTGCTGTTAAAGAAGAATGAAATGATTGAACTTTATTTAAAGTTTTGAAAAGGAACCCATGCAATATCATCACCACCGTCATCATCATCTGCTTATCAGCATCATCTGTGATATGTAAGTAACAGTAGCAAAAGCTAACATAAAACAAGTTTCTCAGTAGCTATAAAAGACATCACTGTCTATGGATATACAGGCATACACAACACAGCAAAATATACAACACATTTATTTAAGAGTATAGCAAAAACTGTTAGTACATTAAAAACAGTTTCCATTTATTTAAATGAATAGGCACAAGTCCCTCCTCAGTTGTGGGTAAAACAGGGCATACTTGACTTAGAGATGTACTCAGAATCATCTCCCAGGTATTAATCTTATGTATGGTTTATAACACTGGAATCTTATGTGCAGGCCACCATTAGATTAGTGACTCTTAAAAACGGGAGTTCTTGTTTCAAGCATGGACAGAACAGTTCATTTACATTGCTCAGTACTTTAGGGCAATATTTGACCTCTGCAAGATTTGGGTGCAGCACATACCAGCTGTGAGTTTCATATATAACCTAAATTCTGTAAGCCATTTTTTAGTACAGATTTAATCATGACTGTGTGGTAAAGTAGCATAATTCTTAACATGATTAGCAAGGTATGTGGCAATATTAATTACCTTATTAAGGTATGTTATAACCATCTGTACCATGGCTTGGATTGCAATAAGATCCTAAATTTGTGCCTGCTAACTTAGTTGAATGTTGAGACTTCAACTGAGGGCAGCTAACAGATAGCACGCTCTTCGGTAATTTAAAAAAGATCTGTTTGGTCACCATATGTGATCCCAATTTACCTTTATCTGCATCTCTAAATACACACCTTTGAAACTAGGTTTGGAAATGTTAACAACATATTCCAACTTCCCTCTCTGGTGAGAAAATAAACTAGATGTGATATTAAGAAGAACTGAAGGAAAAATAAGTGGCACATAAAAAAAAAGAAAGGAAGGAAAGGAATTAAACCTTGATATACAAAGTAATAGTAGGCTTCATGATTACATCTCAAGCATAAATCAACGATTAATCCCTGGCAGTAGTTTCCCCAGCCAAATGAATTATATCCAAGCTTTCTGTTCAATATCACATTCCTATTATTTATGTTGCAAAAGCAGGAACTTCCTCATAGGAAGCATTGATGGCATCAAGGCTTTTTATATTACATGGTAAAAGGGTGACATAATGAAAAGCATGTAACCCCTAGATAGTGTCTGTTTTTCTAACACAACATTCATGCCTATTACCCAGAATTTATTTATATAAAAATTTCACAACTGAATAGATAAAAATGGATTAGTGATTACAAAATTCTATTTCCAATTCAATTTGGGAATTTTTCAGGAGAGGATCTTATGAAAGAACCAAGAATATCTCCATTACTCACCAATTCAAGGTCATTGAAGTGCACTAATTACAATGTTGAAGTCACCAAACGTGATAATGCACAGTGACATAGGATTCCAAATTTCCTATCAGAATTGAGCATTAAAAATAATGTTTAAGAATCTGTAGAAACCACTTTCTCTACAACTGTCTTATCAAAGTTTGGGACTCATTTTCTGCTCAAACCCATACAAACACAGTACAGACTAACTTGTCAGATTCAAATGTTTGAGCCAAGTAATGTTACTTATTTGCATGTTGACTATTAAAAAGAATCACATTAATGAGCAAGTTTGATATAAGTCAAAGTCCACACTGCTTAATATTCCCTGCATGTAAAATGAATTGGAACATCATTAATCATATTTAGTTACAACTGGTTTTTTCTGTAGAATTTAATATGCCAGTTTTAGTAGAGTGAATGTTCTCAGGAGGTTTATAAAAGTGATTAAAGCTCTGTTAATTATTTTACATATTTGGCGATTATTTCAAAGTCAATGTAATTTTTGAAAAATCCAAGGTTAGATTGGAGATAAAGTCTAGATAGCTTATTTCTAAATTATGATATATTTTATTGTTTTATTTTCCAAGTGGGTATTATTTTTATGTGGTAATGTTTTCTATGACTTCTTCATTTGAAAATGAAAAACAGGTCATGAAATTTTTGAGAAAATAATTCCCCTTCAGCCATCAGAGAAGTCCTTTACAGAATAAACGACATGACTCATCTTCAACAAAATCCATATCAAACATCCAAAATCCTGGTAATGCAATTTTGAAGATGCCAAGTGACTGCCTACAGTGTAATTTATTGCCAACAATTGGTTGGACATAAAATATTTACATGAAGATAAGAAACAAAAACTCAAATATTACATAGATGTATACCTGGCACAAAGTATCTTTAAAATTGTTCAGAAACTTCACAAATATTCTTGATACTATGCACTATCTGAAACAGTTAAACTATGATAATTATAATGAAAGATTTCTTTGATAGCCAGAGCTTCCATTTCTAGATTGATCAGGGCACAGTGCATATGAGGGAGCCTTCCTAGATTAAACTGGAGAATCAGCTGTCTAGTATTGCCTCTGCAGCAGCTGCAGGTCTGGGTCACTAAGGGACAGGGCTGATATTAGATAATCTTCTGGAAGCCTTGTTTTGAGGGTTGGATATTCAAGTAAGCAAGAAGATGGTGACTTCTCCTTCCTCCAAAAATTGACAGTATCATCTGAAGTGAGGGGTGAGGGATGGAAGAAGGTACCATTCTGACTGTCCATCCAACTGCAATCTTGTTGGTGTAGAGAGAGGCAGCTTGATATTCAGGAAGGACACCCCTGGATAGCCCGGGAGGACTCTGACTAAACTTTCCTAGTCCACTGGGTGAGTGGGTGGTGAAAATCAGCTAAGCCTCCTCACTCTTTTTGGCAGCAAGGAAAACTAAGATTCAAGAGCTTCTTCTCTGTATCATTAGGACTCCTAATTCACTAAGTACTTCAGCTAAGTAATGTTTATCTCAAGGGACTAAAAGTTATTGCTCTTTATTTTAACAAAAGGAAAATGCTAAGTGTTAGAGAAAATAAGTGTCATAAGAGACAAATCTTATTACAGATCTCAGATTAGAATTGAGATTCTTATTTCAAATTCCTTTTCACTATATTGCTGTCTGATTTGACCACTCCATTGGTGAAATTATGCTTCTAATGCTTGTAGCTTTTGTGATGAAATGATGAAAATAAAGAAAGCTATAAAAATATTTCCTTATGTTCCCAGAAAATTTTGGTGTAGACATAAGAAGATATGTGAGGTAAGTATAAATAAATTAAAACTATTGCCATGTACTTAGCTTTATCATAGATATGGTATGTAGGTACTTGATTGTGATGTAGTACTTCTGAGGAATGGGAATATATACTCAGTCTATATCCATTATGAGTAAATTCAATAAAGAAAAGTGACATTTTACAAACTAGCCACTTAGGAAGTATTTCCTCAATATTCAGTGAGTCTTCCTATGATTGACAAAGCTCTGCCTTGTGACTGGCAAGCCTTGGGTTATAGGCATTAAAATATAATGAATTTAAATATTTAACATGACTCATGCACATTACAGAACTACTGCACTTTTATTTATTCTTAGATATGTGTGTGAACTTCAAAATAGTTCTCAAAGTTTGAGTCATATGTAGTCCATATGTATTATAATGCAGTCTTTATGAAAGTCTTACTTATAATATGGTATTGGCACTGTTTATTTATAATTCTGGGCTCATGCTTGCTGGTAATTAAAAACCACAAAGAATGTGATTGGCAGATTTTGTTTATACTAAGTGTACATCTCTGTACATGCACTTATATATATATATTTACTTTTGAATGTCTTTTAAAGTTTTCACCAACATTAAGACTATGAAAAATAATACTTATTAGCTTTCACTTTGATAAAAGATAGATGGGACCCAAGGCCCTTAAATTACTTATTTACCACTTTAAAATCTTCAAAAAGCTCTCTGCCAAGTTTTTACACATATTTGTGTTCACTGAGATGATTTATGTACTCAACTCATTAAAGTATTTTAAGTGGATCCTCAGCAAGGTTAGGATTAGACAAGGAAATTAATTCAGTGCCGAGAATATAAATAGAACACTGTAATCATAAAAAATAATAGAAATCAGTTCCTTCTTATCCAACATAAACTTCCTTTAAAGAAAAAAAATCAACCAGCTTCTGTAATTACATTTTATTGTGTTTTTCATTTATACCATATTCCTCTGGTAGGTAAGCTTGTAATTGCAAACAGCTCTACTTTATGTATTTAAATTAAAACCAAATGGACCCAGACTCCTAGGATTTTTTCTTTGTTCAGAAGTTGAACAAACTATATATTTTAAATCTAGTTCTTAAGAAAAAATTAAAAGTCTTTGAAGGACTGGAAGTATTACTATAATTCAAAATACTGATTTAGTAAAGGGAAAATTGAATTTTTATTAAATGGCAGACACAGTGTTAAATGTTTCATAAAAATTTCAGTCTTCATAGCAACTATAGGAAAGACACATTCTGAGCCTCTTAATTTTGCAAATAGCAGATTTAAACATAAAGAGATTTATAATAAGGTTTGTGTTTATCTCTCAAACATAGACTGTCCAAAAGAGAGCTAGCTTCAGTTTTAGGTGGATTGGTGATACAAGAGCATCAGTGAAAACATAGTTTTTGTTTCTATCTTCTCTGATTTCCCAATCATCAATTTGCAGTCAAGACTGTTCTCCTTCCCTACTAGAAAAATTTTTTATAATTTCTACTGCCAGCTTCTTCTTTATTGTGTAAGAGCAAGACATGTGTTTCTAGTGCTAGGATTCCATGTGCTGCTACATTGATTTCATTTGGGTTGTTTTGAGAAGAATTCCATGTGTTCTTGGTGAAGTCGTCAGAGGCTTTCAACAGGCTGTGTGCGGAATGAGTGGTTTCTCCAAAAATGTTAGGTCCTATGAGATCAAGAGAATGAGAAAATATTTGCCAATTCGACAGATAAGAAAGACCTGATTAGAATATTGTGATACTTTGTTTAACAAGTGAGGAGATTGGTGTTTTAAGAAAGAAACCATTTAAACAATGTTACCCAGAACAGTAGTCAACTTTGTGTTAATATTTTCTACATTCCAAATCCTATAACTACCAAACTCAGGATAAAAAAAAATTCTGTGTTTTGCACACTGCTATAAATAGTAAATGCCACAAGATTGTATTAAGTACTCTTCCATTCTAACATTACACAATTATTAACTGACTTTATATGACTTGGGTGTGTATGTTTAAAAATCAATATTTTTTACAGGTTCTCTAATAAAACTAAAAAAATGACATTTTTAGCAAGTAGGTTTCTGTAGCATACAATAGATTATCTCAAGATTATTAAATTGTGCAAGATAAATATATATTAAGTATTGTGGTAACTATTAGCTAAAAACTATCACAAAATGAATGCTACCTACAGGTTTACATAGATTGAGTCTGGCCAGTGAAGTGTGGTGGACGTGACATTCTAAAACCCCAGGCACTAAGGTGACTGACAGTGCTCACTCTCTGCCTCGTGAACGAGCAGACAAAGTTGGGGAACCCAGAATTACACAGGGAGGCTATAGAGAAAATAACTTGCTCTGTCATTTTCATGTGAGCTTCCTACCAAAAGCCAGCATTAAATTTCAACCAGGTGCATCAGCCACGTTGAAGATTTCAGGCCAGTGTTGAATTGGCTCAATTCTGTAACATTCACAGCCATGACCATGGCTCAGCCAGTATCACATAGTGCAGGAAAACTTTCCTGCTAAGCCCACTTGTCACATGGAATAATGAGACATAAGTACATCATTGCCTTTAGTTCCTTGGCTGTGTTAGGCTTTACAGTGTAAAATAGAAAGCAAAATAGGCAACATCTATGTGTTTGTTAAATTAAATTATAACACTACTAAAATCACTCAGATAAGATTTACCTCGTCTGTCTGGATTGTATTCTTTTATTCTCAGCATACTTTTCTGCTTTCCACCATGTTAATTCACAACCTAGTTTGGTCTGCACCTTCTAGTCCCTGAACTAAAGTGAAAAATATGGAATAAATTCAGAATTGGATAAAATTAGACAGAATTCAAAATTGAAAGAAAAAGTTTGTATTGTTAGATTTTTATACTTATGTCTCCCTTGAAATAACTGGGCAGATTCATACAGCAATGCTGCATTCAAACAAAGCCAATCCTTTTCTAATACAGTACTGAGGAAATCCACCTGAGTCCATTGTTTAGTAATTTTTCATTGCTAAGCTGGTTCTCACTCTCACTGAAAAGGTATAGACCTCTTTGACTTCAATGACTAAGAAATGAGGTTTGAAGGAAGCAGCATTTCAAAGATACATCTCTGTACTACAAAAAAATGTTTTGTTACTTTTTATCTAATGCTTCAAATGCATTTACCTTTTTTTTTTTTCACAATTCTCTATTTCCAGGAAGTTCATTCTTTACCATGTTAATTCCATTTCATGAAGACTTTACTTGCATAAAGCATTTTCTTTAAAAATTTGGCTAAATGGATTAATGTCAATTACAGATCATGTGATACTGCTTTTTTCAATTTTAGTTCTTATGACTTATATAAAAGTAATAAAAAGGACAGAATTAATCATCAGAGAAGACATTAGATTATATAGTGTGTTGAATAGTACTAGCTACAACTAATATGTGGTTTGCAATTTTCAGTGTTCAGCTTATTTTTAACATAATGTGCAATCTGTTGTGAGCCATAAATGCAAATCTCAAGTCATGCTTTCCTTGTATGTTGTTTTTAATTGTATGAACAAAGAGTAATATGTTTATCATAGCTAAGTTATATTAGAGTGGATAATTCTTACATAGACAATTTTTTCAATAAATTTGTGGTGCTGTACTATATCACATAGTATCCTTCCCTTCTCTAGGAAAAACACATTTTAGACTCCCAGGGATTATGAATATCTAATGTTATTTAAAGCAAATTTACTGATGAGTACATTGGACAAATATTTATATTATCCAAATACATAAAACAAGTAATAATCTAACATAGAACATTTGAAAGACATTGAGCTTTGAAATAAATTTAATATATTTAGACAATTTTTGTCGTAGCATGGTACTTGTAGTTATAGCATTTGATCTATAAATTGCTTAAGTTTTCCTACTTAACCATTAAAATATGCAATGATCTCACATTGCTATTATTAATTACCCACAAGAAAGATTGTATGTATGTTTTATCCTAGCAAATAATAAAGGCATATAATAAATTTTGGCTTGAGGAAGCACTTTGATTTTATTATCACATGTTTGGAGATAAATATCTGTGAAAAAATCTTACACTTTCTGTGCTTTAACATGGTGAATCAGTGATCATTTGCAAACAACTCCCAGTAGCTGTTTTTCAGGATAAATTTAGGTTTCCTTTGGGTATCTGGAGTGATATTTGATGGGTCTGCATGCAGGTTCTCATGAAGAGTCTAATTTTTCATAAGACGCGTTTAAGCATCAATTATGTATTACATATTGTGACCGCTGAGGACGTTAAGTACATTAGGCTAATGAGGACCAGGCCTAGAGTAAGGTTTGCTAGACCTCTCCTAGTTGATGATGTTAAAGATTCACATACACCCACACACGCATGCACGTGTGCATGTGCTCGTGTTCTAGATAATAATTTAATGAGCTGTTTTGTAAAATAAAAATGAATGCAACTCTCAAGTACTTTATGTAAGTAGATGCAAAGATACCACTTTAGCACTTTCAAAGATATCAGTTTAGAAGGAGGAAAAATAGCAAAGCATGTGTCTATAAGGAGCTTAGACAACAAAGAAAGCCCATATTCATCAGTAGTACAGGAAAGGTAGATTAATTAATCCTTCTCAAGAGTAAACATCATGACTTTTAATACTGCTGCTACCACTCAATTATTTTTGTCCAGTGATGTTTGATGTCCAGAATCACTAAAAAGAAAGCTAAGCATCATTCTCCTTAAAATATCTTCTCTGTCACTATTAATTGGACAGAAGAAAAAGAGCTAATGGTTTCTAATTTGAGTTTGATGTGCTCTTATCTAGTTAGCAATTAAGGAGTTTTTACAAACCTAACGAATCTTCATCTTCATCTCATGATTTCGGTTACATTTTTGCAAATCAGCATATACACAAAATTGTATGCTTTCATTGAGTTGTTTGACCTAATAAGCACAGATTTTTTAAAAATCTCATTTCTCCAAAACCTGCAGCATTTTGGTATGGATATATTGTTAGTGTGAGAAAATATGCCTATATTCTGCTAAATACTGATTAATCTTTGTAATTATAACATCTCCTAAGCATAATCAAAATCAGAAGCGAAACATAGCCTCTGAGAAATATCTTTACCTGCACAAATGCTTCATTATAAGAAAAGACTTTAAGCAAAACCACAGTTTTGAGATAAGTGATTGATTTGTTAATTCTAGGTATTAAATTAAAACAAGTGCAAAAGGAAAAAAAAACATTTGCGTGTGCATCTTACATAATGTGTTTCAATAAAAAATGGAACATTTCTGACCAAATGTTTTAATAAAAATGTGAAATAATTATGTTTTAGATAAAACTATAAAATGCAACAAACTGCATGGCTTATGAAAACAGACATTTATTCTTTCACAGTCCTGAAGGTCAAAACTCCACATTCAATTTCAGAAGAGTCAGTTTTTTATGAAAACCCTAAAGGAAAATTTGCTCCCTTCCTATCTACTAACTTTTGAAGCTTGGGAGACCTTGTTGCTCCTTAGCCTGTAGTGGCACAACTCACCTCTTTGCTTCTGTCTTCATATCTCTTCCTTGTTATTTTTCTGTGACTCACCTGTCTGTTTGCACTTACAAAGACAGCAGGCTCTAAACTAGGCTCTAAATCCAATATGATGCCATGTTAGGATCCTTAAATTAATTGCATCTTCAAAGGCCATATTTCCAAATAAGGTCACATTTCCAGATATCAATGATGAGAGTTTGAATTACACAACTCAACCTAAAAGATAAATCTCAT
>RJWM01051238.1:0-10506 GCA_004363535.1 Dasyprocta punctata
CCCTTACACAATGTCCTGCACTTTCAGGGCAAATTTGAGACCCTTTTCCTTGGCTCTGATGCTAGGGAAACCAGGAAAGTGCCCATGGGGCAGGACCAGGGGGAGGAGGAAGCTGTGGGGTGCTGTTTTCTCCCAGCATCCCAGGTGTTGGAGGGGGAGATGCAGGTGAGATAGGCACACCTGAGCTCTTCACAGGCCAAGTTCATGCCTCAAACAGTAGCATGGTGTTGGTGACTGCTCATCCAGGAAAGACAGAGAGACAGTACTCCAGTCCCAGATGGCTCTGCATATACAGACAGAGGTGCTGCTAACTCAGAAGGCCCAGCTCTCTTCTGGGACCTGTGCTTCCCCACCTCTGGTCTCAAGAGTTCTCTTGGCTGCAGTTTTTGATTTCACAAGGCTAAGATTTTTATCCTCCTATTTTCCATGGAAGATAGACTATCTTGGGGGCTTCAACCCACTCTGTGAGCCAAATAACAGGACAGGAGAACAAAGGCTGAGAGTCTGGAGGCCACGTTACCTGTAGCAGGCCCTGGACCTGGTGGAGGAAGACCCCAAGTCCCTCAGAGGCTTCTAGAAAAAAAATGAAGATCAAAGGCATTCTATTTGAGAGACCTTGCTGCTTAGCATCCGATAACAGCAGAAGTTAATTTTGAAAGAGAAAGCCCTGTGTAGTGCCAGCCACAGAGAAGGCAGGGGTTCACGTGAGCAGCAGCCCTCAGAACCAGATTGAGGGTGGCACCTGGCACAGTTCCAGCCCAGGCTGACAAGCTCAGATCCCTGCTCAAATACTAACTGGCACAGCCTTAGGAATGTCACTCTGCCCTTCTGTGCCACAGTTTCTTTATCTGGAAATAAGACTGCTCCTAGGATGCACCTCCCAGTGTTGCTCTAAAGAGTCAGTGAATAGTACAGTCACATAGTTAGCATGGTGGTTGGCATATACGCCAAGCTTGATGGCAATTGCAGCTGGAAACCATGGCAGAGTCCTGATTTTTGGACACAACCATGTTTTCCAAATAAAAAATGCCAGCCAGTTGTGGCACATGGTCTATAACCCCAGCACTCTGGGAGACCAAAGCAGGAAAATCGAAAGTTCAAGCCCAGCCTGGGCAAACAGCAATTTACACCAAGACCCTGTCTCAAAGTAAAAACATACATACACACATACCTCTATACACAAAAATGGGCTGGTGATGTAGCTCAATGTGAAGGCCCTGAATTCAGTCCCTAGTGTGTGGTTGGTGATGGGGGAGGGAATACTGCTGATTAACAGAAGGGTAATGAATCCAGCAGGGTGGTGCCCATGGCAAGTGGTAGGTGAAGTTGAGTGTTGGGCACCTGTCTGGTTTTTACTGTCATACAGGCTTCCCCTTGAGCCAATCATACATCAGTGTGGGCAATGGAGTGCTCTGATTGGTCAATCCTGGGTTATGGGTTACATTTAGTCTCACCAATCAACTTGAGTGACAGTGGAGTGGGTGTTTCCTAGGGGCAGGTGGAAAACAGGTGCGCATTACAGAGCAGGTCAAATCTCTCCTTTCACTACTTTCTTCAGTGTCACAGATTCCATTGGGCTTGTGGTGGAGTGTTCAACCACTACAGCAAGCAGAAACACCAAAGCAACACTCAGGATTTGAAGTTGAATTTATTTACATGAATGGGCTCTGATCAGGATCACTCCCAAAATATCAGGTCCAGATCTCTGGTGGTCTAGGGTAGGAAGTACAGAGGCAGAATGGCTTGTCAATTGGGGATTGGTTCTTACACTATGCATCATAGTGACCAGCTATGCATCACTGTGATCGGCCATTTCTAAGAGACAGAAGCAAAGGACCTGGAACAGGAACTGTTACCTGGACAACTGACACACTGAAGTATACTGCCTGGAGGCAGGGGGATCTCTGTTACACAGCCATAGTGACATAAGAGGGTGAATGGTTACTCAGAGACGAGACAACTCAGTCACCGGGAGGCTTAGAGGGGCCATCTCAACCGTAAGTGTCCAGCATTAGGGAGTCTCCCAGGAGAAGCCCCAAAGCAGAGAACTCTTCAGCTTTTATTGAAAATATCAGTGTAGGTGAAAAAAGAAAAACAGTTTGGGTAAGGAGCTGTCTCATGGCTCAGCAGGTTTCTTGGGGAAAAGGAAAGGACAATGGCCAGACACAACATGGGTCACTAATCAAAACTTCTTGTTCTTTAACCATTCATTTCCCATAAAGTCTGTGTGTTTTTGCCACAATTTAACCAATCAGTCTTTGACCAAGTCCCCCACAGGCCTGCGATCTGTAAGCAAACAGCTGGTCTTTAAACCAAGAAGCAGAACCTTTCCAGATTCGGAGAGCAGAGAGGAAAATGACCACCAACCTTTTGTGGATCGCCAGCCCTCAGGCCAACATTGGAGGGCAGAGGGAAGAAAGGCCTTTTCCTCCGTTAACACCGTCCTTAGTGAAACAGGAAAGGAGGAAGGTTCCTAAGGTTCATGTGAAGGGCGTGATTGTGGGAGGCTTCTGTGTCGCGGGGAGCTGAGCTCTCCCAGCATTTCCCGGCAGCTCGCCATGTCTTCCTCCGCCCTGTACCCTGTCTGCACTGATTAGTTATTTTATTTGCATGCATTTACATGTTTTCCCTATGCATGTAGTAAATGTATACTTGACAGGGATCTGGGGATGGAGTGTTACTACTCAATGGAGACAGAGTTTTAGTTTGGGAAGACCAAAAACATTTTGGAGATAGATTGTGGTGATGGCTAACACAGTGTTAGTGTACTTACTGCCACCAATCTGTGCACCTAAACGTAGTGACAAATTATGTGAAATGTATAATTTACCACAGTAAAAATTTTTAACTCTCCAGCATAAAACAGATACAAATGTCATCATTATAAAATGGAAAAGCAGAATAATTTCCCTCAGCAGAAGAGTAAAAACAAGACCAATGAAAACAAAACACTCATAGCCTAACATTCTAACCCAACACTGTCACCTGCAGAATGCTTTGGTCCTGAAGAAATGACCCTTCTTTTTCAAGTCTCATGAGATGTCTACCTAGCCCCTGAGTCATCTTTGACCCCACTACTACTCCAATAGTTTTTGAATGTCTTCCATCAACTTCCCAGGGGGAGCCGAGGGTGTAATGCTGGAGGTGGGTGACCTGAAAGGGCGGGACACTGGGATTTCCCCTTTTGTCACTGATCAGCTGAGCATTCCTTTGCTCAGTGGGTGAAGCATAACTCCATTAACAGCTCTGGGCTCTGAGTGCCAGTGGCTCTCCACTATTAATGCTCAGCTCCTGGCAATTCCTAGCCACTCCTACCAGCTCCTCAGGAGCCCAGGCGCCTATGCCCTCTGGCGTCTTCCTGGAGATCTCCCAGCTGCTTCCACCATCTCTCTGGGATTCTCCCCTGGTCTCTGGTAAGTGCTGCCAATCTCTGCAGATCCATTGCTGATTGTCATGGATCTCCATTAATTGCTGCTGGTGTCTGGTACTGATCTCTTGAACTCTTCAGAGCTGGCAGCCCCAAGTATTACCAGCTCTTACTGTGTCCTGCTCTGCCCACACCAACTAAAAATCGCGAGTAGATTTGTAAGATCACACAAGCGAGGCTTTATTAAGACGTGTGTGGCAGCTCAAGGGGTAGAGGTGCCTTCCTCAGTTGACTCGAGGCTGAGAGAGACTGTAGCAGCCTGAGCATACACAGCTTGGTACGTGTCTCAGACTTGCTTGAGAACTACTCAAGTAATGACAGAGGGCACAGAGTCATCAGGAGTGGCCACAGCAGAGTCCTCTGAGATTGGTCTCTCAAGCTTATTGCAGCCAAGCAGACATCTCTTGGAGCAGCTGTCATGGTTGAGAGTTCAGCAGGATTTCTGGAGAAGGGGCTGCTTGATTGACAGCTTCTGAGTCTCCTCAAAAACAGAGGGACTGAAACCATAACTGCCATTGCTTTTGCAGAGTCTTTAGGAGGACTGGTCATGTTGATTACAAACTCTTAGGGTTTAGGGATCTGGGGAGATCATCAGTGGGCCCCAAGCACTCCTGGTCTTTGCCCTGTCAAGTACATTTTCCTGGCCCTTTCTCAGAAGAGAAGCAGCACATGTCTGGAGCAGAAGAGAGGTGTGTGTGCACGTCTGCGTGTGCGTGCGTGTGTTGTGGCTGTCAGTCAGATCACACCCGCTTATGGCTGTTAGAGGGGAAAGGAAAGTGTGGAACCTCACTTTTCCCTATCTCTCTTCGCCTTTCCTCCATAAACCAGACAGCTCGATGTTGTTCTGTTTTTATCTTCGATGCTCCATAGACATTGAGTTTTCATTTGACAAAAAGAGCCCTTTTGCTTTAAAAAGTTTGGAAACTATTTCTCTGGATCTGGGTGATGCCTCTAACTTTCAGATTCCTAGTTCATCATAAGCATGATCGTTCTTGAACCAAATATGCCCATTTTCTTCTACTTTTTCTGCTATGACATGCTTCCCAGACCAGGCTTTGCTTGTCCCTAGGTCTGCTTCCCTTTTTCCCTGTAATTAATCCTTTTTTCCTTGGTGAGTCACCCCTGCCCTACTCTGTTGACATCCTTGGCTGGGCCAAAGGCTGAGCATGTGACCTGGGTCTTGTCAATCAGAAATTTCTATCCCATGACCACAGAGATTGACAAAGATATGAGTATGTGACACAATGCAAGTTAATAAAGTTCACTTCTCAGATATCGGCTGCGGGTCACTGAAGGCGCTGTTCACTCTTCTCTGTGGCTGAGATGTTGTAGTGCAGAGCTAAAGCAGCTCTGTGTTACCTTACTACAGCCAAGCATCTACTCTCAGTTACAGTCAATCTAGGTGGATACAAAACGTAAGATGCAGAAAGAGAACCACCTGGTAGCATCCTTTGTGCTCTGGGGTCCAGCCACACCTAAAGCAAAAATCCCCACCCTGCTTTGAATTTGTCACCCAGTTAAATCCTTGGTTGGCTCCTTCTATCTTGAGTTGGATGCTCTGCCACTTATAACCAAAGAATCTTAATTGATACAAGACCCTCTTTCTCATGAACCCTCTCTCGAAGCTCCCATCTGATTCCTACATGCTCCTGCAAATGGTAGCACAAAGCATTGAACTTGGAGAGGACCCAATTTTTAGGTTTTGGGTGAGTAGATATTTTTCCATGGGGTCCTAGGAAAGTAGGCCAGAGATCATCGATTCTATGTTGAGGTCCTGACCACAGGCACTTTCTCTTCTCTGTTGCTTTAATGTTGAATGTAAAAGCCTCTGTGTGCTGCTCCATAGACATGAGAACTGGGAGTCCTCAGGCCTGCACAAGCTCTGAGGTCTGTCACCAGCTCAGTTCTGCCCTTTTGCAAAATACTGGCCTTTTTGTGTCTGAAGATGTGTGTCCATTGCTCACATATCTGGCTGTCACATCCAAAAACAATATTTTATTTTTGGCTTAAGAGCCCATCTCAACATAAACATCTGAGGGCCGGAATGTTGCTCTAACAGCTTGACAGTTCTGTAGGTGTAGAGCTGGCCGCCAGCCAATCCAAATTTTTCTGCTTCTTTCTTTTACTATAAACAGGGCCTTTGAAGAACTGTGGATTCATTGAATGAACAAATGAACTTGTTTACATAAAACATGCAGGAGGAAATTTCCACTGTGCTTCAACATATAATTTGAGTCTGTTTTCTGATGGGCCTGCAATTATGGAGACTGTTTTCCTAGATGCAGCTCCTGTCCTCTGTACAGTGACAGATTCCTCACCCCAGGTAGTAAGTTCAGAATTTGGTAGTGGAGCTGGGGAGTGCAATGGGAATTCTACCATGTTGGTTCCCAAAGAGGAGACTTTTGAGTTGGAAAGACCCCTGTCCAGTTCTATGAAATTAAAAATGGAAATAAGTTGAGACCACAGTGTATAGTATCTTATCAAAAGGGGAACAAAAATCTTCTGGGCATCACTGACCCTCTACCCCTAATATGCACCCCAAGCCCTGTGATTTATATTAAAGGTAGAAGGTAAAATGAGCAAAGAGGTCACTCAGGACATGGATGATTGATGACAGTTTTATGTTATTTGAGGAAAATAAAGGTTGCTTTTCACGGGCTTTTGAATGGAGCCCTATGAGTCCTCTCGTGGTTAGTGAAGAGGCCACGCCCATCACTCACTTAGCTGATGGCAAATCGCCCCAGAGGGAAGATGGGAGTTTTCAGAAGATGGCTTGTGTGAGGATGTGAGCTCCAGATACAGAACATGCTTGTGGGGAAGGTACAGAGAGGGTGCAGCACAGGGCAGGGGGGTCAGGGTAGCAGACAGAGGTTGGGGAAGGAGGTGGCCAGGGATGTGCACCCTTGGAGGACATTGGCACACCCGGAGGTGAAAAGGTCTTGCTAGTTGGTTGGTGATCCCTGAGCTTGACAGGAAATGCTCCTGCTCCCTCCCCACTGTCATGAGTCACTGCTTTTCATCATGGGCTGGTGTTGAGCTGCTTTGGTCAGTAACAGGGAACAGTAAAGTCTACTAATAAAATCCACGAATAAGCCCTCCTACATGGATTAAAGTTTATCACTTTCCTTTGAATGGCTCTTAAGTTCATATCTCTGGGATGTTGCCTTCTTGGATACCAAAATTTAACCCAGAGGTTTACAAAAACCAGCTTTTCAGTTGAGAGCCTCCTTACGCTCTTCCTGCATGCGAGATAAGAGCAAGAGCAGTAGTAATGCTAATAATTGCCAACATTGAGTGCCAGGCACTGCTCAAAGCGTTTTTATCTGATTGAGACTCTGTAGTAACTAGATTAGGACTGTTGTTAGCCCTGTCTTGCAAAGGAGGAAGCTGAGGCCCCCCAAAATGAATCACTGGGACCAAGGTGATGGAGCCAAGATTTGAATCCTGATGGATGTGAATACCCAGGGTAAGACTAGAGAGAGAGAGAGAGAGAGAGAGAGGGAGGGAGAGAGGGAGAGAGGGAGAGCTGTGCTGAGAGTTTAAGCCCCCACTGAGTACAGGAGGGTGAGTGAGGTGTTTCCAGATGAGGGGCAGGGAGTTGGCAGGTGGGATAAGTACACAACCAAAGAGTCAAGTGTGAATTAGGCAAAAACTGGTACCATGGGAAGAGAAGACCTTGGCCTTGCCCGGAACCGTGCATCTGAGAACAGTCATGGTGGTCAACAACAGGCCTGCAGAGAAACCATTCGCAGATACAGAGATGGGAGGGTGGTGGGGAGTGGATTGTTGATCAACCCACTGCTTCAGAGATGTTCATAGGCAAGGGGAGGAGGGTGCAGGAAAGGGTCAGACAAGGCGAAAGTTAAGAGGGAAGGTAAAAATATTGATGATAGGGAAAGGAGGACCAACTGATAGGTGAAAGAAATCCCTGAAGGAAAAATATGTATCAAAACGCAAAGCTAAAATTATGAACTTTTTTCTAAAATTAAAAGATTCAAAACTATTTATTGAAAGAACATGTTGCAACCTGAAATAGTGACCAGTAATGACCAACATCAAGTTCAAGTAAAAGTATTGGACTTTAAAGGAAAAGAAAGTTTCTTTGGATGCATGATTCAAATGTCCAGAGGGCAACAGATGGATTTCAGGTGCAGCTAGATGCATTGGCTGAAATGATTTCATCAGGACCTGGCCTCTCTTTCTCTTATCTCTGTGTCTATCATGTGACTTCACATGTAGGCAAAATACTTCCATATGGTGTTTCCAAGAATATCTCAGCTTCTGTTATGACAACATAAGAGCCAGCATCAAAACATCTATGTAACACTCTTAGCAACAGTGGAAGGAGTGTGTTTCAGGGGACAGGCTCAGGGCTCTCACCTGCCAGACACGGGTCACCTGCTCACAACTATCAGCCCAGGACACCTCAGTACGCCAAGAGTAAGAGAAAAATGGTTTCCCAAGAAAAACATAAATTTGGTCCTTAAAAGGAGAGATTAAGAAAATGCACACAAAACAACTTCTGTCCACCAAAATTATTTTAAGCCTGGCTTTTCCTGCTCCTGAGTTTTGGCCCTTAACCTAGGAAAAGACTCCCACATGGTAGGAGAACAAAGCAAGTGGATTCTAAACTCCATCTCATTTTTCCTTTTTAATGAATGTGTCTGGTCTTTGTCCTGGGTTCCTGGGATGGAGCCTGCAGATTGAGAACATGTCCACACATGAAGAGATGGCACATCCTGATTCCACAAGGGGAGGACATGGGAATTCTATGCCGAGACCCTCCCAAGCCTTCTCTTTGTGCCTCCTCATCTGGGTAGCACTGATCTGTCCTCTTTATAATAAGCCTAGAATCAGTCCAATTAATCCATGAGGGATACATTCCAAGATGCCTGGTATCTGACACACAGATAGTACTGAATCCTCTTGTGCGTGTGTGTGATAAAGCTTACTTTATAAATTAGGCACAGTAAAACATTAGTAACAATAATAGGATGATTATATTGAAAGTTATATGAATGTAGTCTCTCTCAAAATACCCTATTATAGTATACTCACCCTTCTCATGGTGGTGTGATATGACACAATGCCTATGGAGTAAGATAAAGTAAGGAGAGTGAAGCAGGCATTGCAGCACAGTATCAAGATGCTATGCAAGGGTCACTGTGACACTGGGAATCTCATAACCATGATGGTTACTAAATGACTAATGGGTGGGTAGGGTATACAGCATGGATACATGAGACAAAGGAGATGATTCATGTCCTGGGTTGGAGGGAGCAGGACAGAGCAACATTTCATCACACTATTAAGAAGAGCATGAAATTTTATACTTATGGATTATGTGTTTCTGGAATTTTCAATTGAATATTTTTGAAATATACAAGTAGCCAAACCACAGAAAGCAAAAGAGCCAACAAAGGGAGATGAAGACGGACCATTTTCCTGACTCCTATGAGTTGTTCTAGTGAGCTGCAGAACCTGAGTGGATTGTAGGAGCACCTGAGTTGATAGGGAGTTGGTCAGAGGTGTGGGTGACTGAGGGCACTCCGAACCTGCAGCAGGGGATGAAGCCAAAGGAGGCTTGTGGGGAATATGCCCTGACCTTGTGACAAGGCAGAACTCCAGGTGGTTAGTGTCAGAGCTGCGCTCAGTGTCGCAGCCTCCTTCACATCTTTCCAAGTGACTTCAAGTCAGGACTTGATCTGTTCTCAGATCACACAAGTGAATCTTTAGAGTGGGCAGGAAAAACTGCACACAGTGGCATGGTGTCTGTCCACTCCTGTGTCTGTCCATCCTTCCACCAGTCCGTTCTTTCATCTTTCCACTCCTCCATCTGTCCACTTGTCTGTCTGCTCATGCCTCTGTCTGCCCAGTCACCTATCTGTCCAATCCTCCTTGCAAGGCCGCACCTCGCTGGCACATGGCTCATGGAAGGGCTCCCACTGGCCACTGGCTCCCAGTTGTCCTGGTGCTACTTGGCTGATGACAGGTGACGTGAGGTTGGGAAGTTGTACCCCTCATCAGGATTGGAGGCGGCAATAGCTGGGGGAGCCTGCATGACCCCCAGCCTTGCTCAGCCTGTTCCAGATGGGCCAGACAACTGCCTTCTCAGGACATGAGGTGATAGAGGTGGGTGGCAGATTCTTCCTGAAGCCCAGAACCACTCCCATGCTGGTACCATGTCTCAGGGTCTGGGCCAGGCTTTGGAATTTCCTGCTTACCCCCCTCCTCCCTGTTTCCTTCTTAGGCTGGTGTTATCCTTGGTAGATAGGAGCAGTAGTAAGTTCCCCTCCATTTTATCAGGACAGGTAATGGGATTCATGATCAGAGTGTTGGCATGGAATAAAAAGTGTGCTTCTGACCTGCTCTTCTTTTGCACTCTTTCTTTTTCAAGTCTGAGAGTGGCAGGGAAGGGTACACAAGGACACAGATGTGTAAGTGATTCTGGCTGCAGTCATTAATCTTGCCTAGACTTAGGAATTAACCATCTCTCACACATTTGCTTATATCCCAGCCCACGTGCAGATCATTGTAATGGCTCCATCGTGTGCGTATTAACCAAAAATACTGGAAACTTTGTCCTGGAAATTCCTTGGAACAGGCCTTCTTCCAGTAACCAGAATGCCAATGTCATTAACAGATACTTTTCCATTTAGTGGCTAAATGGCAGGTCTGTGGGGACAGTACTGAACTCTGTTTGCTTTTATGGGATGGAAACCTGCTTGGCTCCATCTCTAGAAAGTTCAGCTTCAAAATATTTGCTCTTAAATGAGTTAACTGTTTTCCCCCGACCACACTGCAGCTGGCTGCAAGGAAGGGATGGTTAACCTGCACACTCACTTTCCCAGAGAAGAAAACGATTCATCGTAGTTGGCTGGTGGAATAGGCCAGCTTGGCCTAAGAGGCCTCAGTGGCAGCCAGAGCCACAAAAAAGGCCCAGCACTGGCCTTTGGCAGAGAGAAAGAGACAGTGAGAAACACTCTGGCTTCTCTGCCGGCCCTCAGAAAGTGCCTTCAATAGGCCAGACCTGGCCCAGTGCCCCACAACGGGAGTTGGGACCAGGCTCCCTGTGACAC
>RJWM01051239.1:0-10496 GCA_004363535.1 Dasyprocta punctata
AATATACCCTGATAATGGTGGAAAATCAAAGTCAAATAAGGGAGGCAAAAATGGTGACAACAGAAACTGAGTAAATATAATAAGAAAATAGTCAACAAAATCAAAATCTATTTTTTCTAGGAAATTAGATTGCTCCATGCAAAAATTGATCAGCAAAAAATGGGCTATAAAAATAAATAATTATAGAAACTAAGAGATGGTCATAACTATCAATGTGGTAGAATTTAAGAAAATTCCATGATCTACTTTATGCTAATACATTTAAAAAAAATAAAAATAAAAAGTTGAAATTGTTGAAAATGACTCTGTTAGAAATAGAAAATCAAAAAGGCCTTTAATTATTAAGTGTAAAAATGAAGCCTTTAAAATCTCTCCAACTGACAAACACAGCATTTAGACCAGATATGTTGTAAACATTATCTACCAAGCCATCAAAGCACTCATAACCTGTATTTCATCTAAATTGTTCTGGGAGAAAAGAAAATAATTAAAGTAACAAATCAAAGTCTTATAGGGATTATGCCAAGAATACTTTAAAATTGGAAATCTGTTGACATTGTGGTACCACATTAACAGATAAAAAAGGAAAATAAGAATTCTATCATCTCACAAATACAGACAAACATTTGATAAAATTTAACTCTCATATTTTACAGTTCTTAAGATATGTTGGCAAACTAAAAAAGGAAAATCTTTAATCTGATTAAGGTATATCCATATAATGTGTAATTTGGGCATTTTATTTAACAATGGAAGAAATTTTTAAAAAGAAGAAGGTACTTGTATCGCTACTGTTGGAGGACCAGCTAGTACATAAATAGGGGAAAATACACATAATAGAGAAAGAAGGAAAAATAACTCACTACTTTTCATAGTAAGACAAGTTATAAAATAACTGGAAGTAAATCTATGAGAAGAAATTCAATGAATAAAATTATAATGCCTTATTGAAGGACACAAAGAAACCTGAATAAATGAAGAGAAGTATGATTTTGGAACATGGAAAGAATCAGTGTCATAATGATGGCTATTTTTCCCAAATTGCTCTATCAAATAATACAACTTAAATTAAAATTTTAATAAAACTTTTTCCAGTAAATCTGGTTAACGTGTTCTAACCATATGTGAAAGAACAAAACTTCAAGATTAGCTAAGGGAATTTTAATCATGAAAGGTAAATAAGACTCATTCTACCTAGATATACAAAGAAGACACTGAAAAACTTCCTAAGGCCAGAAGCCCAGTGAAAGGCAATGTTCTAGTCGTGTGAAGTTCACATGTCTACCTCACAACATATTCCTTAAGGAAATGCAAGTCACCCTCATTTCTAGGGCTGATAAAATGCAAAAGCTGAATATTAAAGAATACTCAGGCATAAGGAAGTTATAAAAAAGAGTTGATTAATATGGTATTTAATCATTCAGAAGTGTAGACTTCTAAACGCCTTTAAGACTTTAAATGATAATACATATTTTCTTTCATCTCTAGAGACACAGGATGAGCCTGCAAAAGCACAATACACATGTTAAAATGAATGCACAAATAAGTAACTCTGAAAACAAGGTTGACACAGAAACTGTGCATTAGAAATATATATATGTGTGTGTGTATATATGGAATCTAGGTTGTTATCTAGGTTATTTTTTTATGATTGATAGTGAGTATTATAGTAAATATCCAAAGGAAAGTATATTGTTATATCAAACTTTTTTTTTATTCATTGGTAGTTCAAACTTGAGATCTCATTACTTTCCTTATAAAGGAAAGTAATGCAATCTCATACTTCATATTTCCTGTTCTTTAGAATGGACACCTGAGTTTACCTGAGCTTGAGTACTTTTTTTAGTTAGTTGAAATCAGAACGTGCATATCTTTAAACTTCCCAACCATCTGTTTTCCACCAACTAATATTTTTAAAGGATCTTCTAAACACCTAAACACTATAATAATATTCTATAGACTACTATAAGAAATATAATTCATGGAACCTAACTACTCTGAAAATCCTTATATTTCAAATACAGAGATACGGTACAGAACATAATTAAAAAGAAATTAAGGATTGAGTAATGTGGAACTAACAGTAAATAATTATAAAAAAGGTATTCAAACAGGAACATAAATGGCATGAATTTAAAGCATTCTGTGTTTGTGTCTAGGGACCTGATATTAAGCATATTTTTCCATTATTGTGATGCTTCAAAATTCTCTATGGTTTCAGAGATCAGATATTGTCCTTGGGAGTGTGTTCTGCTCACTGTGAGAGACTGAAATAGTACCAGTGACTACTTGGCTTTAAGTCTGACCTACAAAAACATAATTAAAGCAGCGAGAAAGTAACTTCATCCGTTAGCATGATGAACAGTAGGATTTTGTTTCTTGTAGCCTCACATAACAGTTATTTGACCACTTTTGGTTGCAGAGATGCTGCTTGGAAGAGTTACCATAGTGAGGATGACCAATAACTTCCAGACCATGTAGAGGTGATGTGCCCAAATTAGGGAGTGGAGAAAAGACTAAAAATGCAAAAATAAAGTAGTTTTATATCTGTGTTCCATGTACTAGCTTATTGCCTGCTACTACCCTGTGACACAAAAGATAAATTTTTCTCCTAAGTATCTGAGGTGCTATTTGCTACAGAGAAACAGAAAGAATTGGGTCGCTAAGTGTGGCAGGTTTGGCAGAAACCCAGCCTGAGGAGTGTAACCTTTACATAGACTAGCAGAGGAAAGGTTTTGGTCAGTAGTATGATTCTTTTTGCCTCTTCTCTTACTACTCTACATTTTTAGAAGAAAATGTGATTACTGTAATCTTGTTTCATGTGGCATTGAAGGTGGCTGTTTGGGGTGAGGAGCACAGAATCTGTGCCAGGGCCTCTTTGGGTGGTTGCCCAGCTTGGACTAAGATTTCTGTAATACCATGTGACTCTTAAAGATGAGTATTTCTTAACTGAGGAAGTTAACTGGATCTAATAGATTCATTTCATTAAGTCTAATTTAATGAGATGCATGGGCTTTTCTCTATGCCCATTATGTTATTTCCTCTAATATATGCACATATATGTAAATACATATAATATATGTATATATGTATATATATATCATATATATTTTTCCATATATATATCTCCAGAAGTTCTTTCTTGTTCTGTTAAGAAAAGAATTTTTCATAAAAAGCAGTATATTTAAAAGCTTATAAATAAGATGCTTTATATAGGTAAAAATCATGGTTTTTACTTGTATTCAGTTTATACTTATATGGCTTTTGAAAAGGTTTGAAACATATTATGGCAATAACATCACACTAAACACAAAATAATTATAATTAAAAATTAAAAGTGATAATCACATGAAAGAGAAAAAAGGAAATATGCATAACTCTAACAAGAAATTATTTAGCTACTCAATAAACTTGTTACAAATTTGTAGAGAAATACCTTTATTGTAATAACCTTAATCATGATTATTTGACACTTCAGTATTGTATTAAATTCTTTCCATGTACTTTCTCATCTACTCCAATGATCTATTGAGTATGTTTGGTCTATGGTACTTTTTTCACTTATAGCTAAAGAAAGATTTACAAAAAGATTAAGTAATTTAATCTGTTGTCATATATCTAAGAAGTAGTTAAACTGGTCAATCAATTTCTAGATCATTCTCCTTAGTATGGTTTTCAATGTAGAATGATTTTGTAGACAATAAGATTGTAAAAGAAATAAGTGGATTTTGTCTTGCTATACTTGACAACCTCATTTTAAAAAAGTAGTACATGGTATAGACAAAAAACACTATCTTCTATTTTTCAAAATCTCTAATTATGTCAGCATCATTGAAATTTGCTAAGGTATGATATATTTGTCTTCCACTGGAAATAAATTATCATTTCTTAGGAAATCTCTTAAAATTTCCCTTAACTCTTTGATTCTAATATTCTAGGAAATTTTTCTAAATAATAATGTAAAATATTTTATAAGGTCTTTTTTATTATCCTGAGTACTTATAATTGAAGATGGCAGAACTTTGTCTCCTCAGGGGAAAATTTGTGGCTCTAAAATCCTGAGCAAAAATGAGAAGTAAAGGATTTATCTGCCAGCTACATTCTTCTATATTCTCTCTTGAAAATCCAGCAGATTTCACCCCTTCTTCTCCACCCTGGCTTCTGCTGAACTTCTGATTTTCATGTCTTTAATCTACATAGAATGAGAAAAGAGAACTAACATAAAGTAAAACCCACTGTCTATCAGTCCAAAGGTGTGGCCTCTGTCACTCCAAAAAAAGTGGCAGAATGGACAACTCTTTTTTACTGGCTATGTAATCATGGTTGTTCTGCATCCTATGGCTTTCTCTTTGCAGGGGGACTTTTACAATGAACAGTGTAACCTTTTGATGTATAATGGCTCACCATTTGATTGTGAGTCATAGGAAATGACAAAATAGCTTGGGGTTATAGTCTTCAAAAAAAGATAAACAATTCAATGCCACTGTTGGACTAGCTCAGGGTGATTTATAAATGAATGTGTTTTCAGTTAGTAGCCAGTGCGAGAAGTCAATACAGCAAGAATAGAAGAAAGAAAAAAGCAAGATATTACTTCCACTTTAGGATCTTAATCTAATTCATAAACTGGCGAATTTGCAGGTGGGTTACTCAGGTTTATGTTTGGTTGGCTTTCTTGGATATTACCAGACACATGAGATACTAAGTAAAGTTTACACCCCCAACAAATTAGAGTAGCTCTTAGGATTTTTGTTTATTTGTTTATCTTCCATTTCTAGTTTTGTAAAAGATCTTAAGAGCTCTAATTCCTTTCCTTTCATTTTCATATAGTGCTGTATGTCAGCACTATATGAGTTTTCCACTCACGTGTTCATAATAGCTATATATGAAGAGGAGGCCACACATTTGGTGAGTCTGTGTTATTCACACAGACGTGTCATAAGGGAGAAAAATCTCTGAAGCTTCATGTTCCACATGAAACACAAAGGCAAAATCAAATTTTGCCTTTTTATCTTAAAGTGTCTATATGTACGTATGTGTGAAAGTGTACTTTTTAGATTAAAATAGGGCTGAAAACATAGTTCAGTGGCACAGTGTCTGCCTGGCAAATATGAGGTAGTGAATTTCGATTCATGATAAAGAAAAAAAAAGTAGATTAAAATTATCTTTTCTTCTATCAAATATCAAACAAAATTTACGTTCTGGAAACATATGCCATGTGTCTTGATAACAGCCTCAAAAGAATATTCTACCCTCTTGGACAATTTTTTCCTTGTTGATGAATAGGCAATTATGTCTGTTACTGGATTATTTGATTGGATCTAATTTCAGACATCTTAATATGCCTTTTAATTCTGAGAACTAAAACATAGATAATTCCATACTGTTAGTGAGTAGTGAGATAAAACAACATCTGAGGATGTTTTCCTTTGTTTGGTTTGTGCATATTAATCTCCAAAAATCTGCTCTGTCTACTTAGCAAATTCAACATCTGTACTAGGTCAGTTCTCAGGGAAAGCAAGTTTCTCTAGTTTCCCCCAGCAGGCGTCCACCGTACCCTTGCCTGAGTATCTCTGGCTCCTTGAAAAGTCCCCTCTTTCCAGATTTGTGCCGCATAGATTTGTGCCTGACAGTTTTAGGATGGCAATCCTTTATTAATTGTTGGGGAAAAGGTCGGTAAGCTTCTTTGCAACAATTACCAGCTAATCAGATAGTATTTAATATTAATATGTTACTCTGTTCCAGAATATTTTTTTCTCTCCCTCCCTTGGGATTTCTCCAAAATAGTCTCAGATGCCTGATTGCATCCTCTTGTTATTTCTCTTGTCACTGGCTTTATCTTTTTGCCTTTTCAGGTAGATCAAAAGATAAGGTAGTATCTTTTTTTTTTTGCAGACTGACCAAACAGCACCCTGATCCCCATTCTGGTCTTGAGCCAAATCTCATCATTTGTTTCCAGGATCTATTTCCTGGACTGGGAGAGAGGAAACTGATTTAGGAACAAGGAAGAGCTCCTTAGAAAATATGTATCACCACCTCACCTATCCAACTACAGTGAGACTCTTTGTAATATAGTCTTCAGTCTTAGAAACAGTCTACAGAAGAATGGCTGTCCTAAGGGATGGAAATGGATATTCCTTCTTGGGACTCTTACTCCACAATGGATAAAATAGTAATTGTGATATACAGAAAGCCCTACTTTACAAAGTGCCTTTTCACAATTTTAGTTGATCGTCATAGTCCAGCATGGTACATCTATAGAGAAATAGAATCGTGTTAGTGTTAACTGCAGATTTAAAGGGGAAGAAAAGAAAGAGACATCTGCTAGTTCATCCTGAATTTTCCCCAGCATTGTTGTTGACATGGTCAATGGATGTCAGTATTCTCAGGCTGATGATTGGTCCTGCTAAATATCTCTATAATACTGTGTTAATGATATCTCTTCCTTCCTCACAAGACTGTCATCCACTTCCTTCTTTTATATACTCTTGCCCTGATGCAGTGAAGTTTAAGAGAAATAGCTGCTTTCAAGCACAGAAATAGATGTGCATTTACTTCTACCTTCCAGAGTTGTTAGATACGAATTGTGCAGGTTGTGGGGAGGGTCTTAGGCATGAGTTCTTCATACTTTTTCAACCTGCTTGATATCTTCTCCTAGGAAAGAGATTTAACATTGTTAACTTCTAAATTCTAAACACTACCATTTCTTTTTTAAACCAGACCAGATCTGTCTTTGGCTGTGGTCCCACACTTTGCAGAGTGTCCAGTCTACCATAAGCTTGGTTGTGTCACTGTTTCGAAGAAGAGGATGCTGAGTGGGTCTGGGTGTTTGGAACATTCGACTCATTTGACCCTGGGCACTATCCTGGCTTCCATCTGCTTCTGAGTACATCTTTTGGATCTGGTTCCAATTCTGAAAGTAGGAGGTGTTCTGAGACTCACCCTCACTGGGCCCTGACTCAATATTAAGAGCCCAGATCTTCCTTCTTGTTCAGAAAATTTTATTCAGTCAAACAAATTCAATAAACATCCTTGGGGGCAGTAGAAGAATAATGTTCTGCTTAAGAGTAGATTTGGAGATTAAAAATTCTTGATTCTAGCCAAGTTGTATGTCCTACATGTCATTTCTTTTTCCCTGTAGGTCTTGTTGCCTTTTGCTCCAGAAAGCAGGCTATTATGGAGTTTATTGATGAAATTTTTTTTTTAAGTCTGTAAATGCATTTTGACCAGTGGAGGTGTCCTGAGTACATATAGGAAAGTGACATTGGGGTATTCTTTATTTTTGATCCCTCTCTGTGAGCTTCTTTGGGGCTGGCTGAGCACCTTCACTGAAAGTCTTTGTTTCTATCAATGCACCTTCATTATAACTTGTTCCTTTCATTTGCTGGTAATACTCTTTGCCCAGGAGTGGTAACAATTCAAGTATTACTACCTTTGAAACACTACATTATAATATGTAGTTTCCTAATGTTCCATCTACATGGTTTCTCTATGAGTAAACTTTCCTTTAATTATTCTATTTGGATTGTGCCATCTGCTCTCTGCTGGTAATCTGACAGACACAGCCTGTTACGTTGGACAAGGTACTTCATAATACCAGTTACCCGAAGTGTAATAAGGAAGATCTAGACTAGTTGATAATATCTCTTCCTGCCCTGGCAATGTAGTGAATAAAAAATGAATCACTTCTGTGGGACCTTTGGGTCTCACTAAAGAGATAATCTGCATACCCAAGAAATGTAAAATAGATCTAAGTATCCAAGTGATTAGGATATACAAAAGTGCTCTAAGAATACAAAACTGGGCCAGGTCAATGTAAAATGAATAATCAAAGGAAACATAGATCTGGCAGTAAATTTTGCATCAATATAAAAAAACTACTTGTTGGAGGTTATTCTAATCTTGATCTAGGATAGATGTTGCATTGAAAGCTGTATGAAAGCAGATGGTCTAATGTTGGAGTTATTTGACAACTTAGAGAGTAGTGGTCAATTTCAGGCAAGGTCTTCTGGATTTATTTTACAGACTGAATCTAGAGCACATCAAAGTAAAATATAAAATTTGTAGACTTTTTTCAGCAGAAACATTTTTTAAAAGCATAGAAGAAGCACTGGGTCTGGGGTTGACAGTCTAACGTTTTAATCTTTACTGTCACTAATTAATTGTTCTTGAAATGCTTTTTAACCTGAAAACAAATTCTTTGATTTTATTTGTTACAGGTTACATTTTGTTTTCATTTGAAAATATTGGAGACATACAGAACGATGTAAGAATTATACTAAAATTATCCTCAGATTTGCATTCACGTTAAGAAATAAAACATTCCCAGTACAATGGAAGTTCACATCCTATCCTTCCTTGGAGATTTTTACTTTTTATCAAAGATGATATCTAATCCCCCTCTTCCTCACCCACCTCAATCTAGAGCCAAGGCCCAAATAAAGGTACTGCTTTGCCAACTGCCTTTGTAGAGGCGAATCCTCACTTTCATTGAGCTAGACTGGAGGATAGTGCTACACTTCAACTCTCTGAGAATCTCGGCTTTATGGGAACACTATTTATCCAGGCCCAGGTTTATAGATCTGTAAAAACACACATTCTATGTTTTTGAATCAGAAAATGTCCTTAGTATGTCCAAATTTCAGAGCTGGCTTATCCATTGGGTTCTAACTGTTCCTTGGCTTGGTTTGGACCTGTGGAGATAGATCTTCCTTATTGCTTTATTAGCTTAGCTATAAATATTTTTGATAAAATATTTTAATGTATTTTTTATGTTTCCCATCTAGCAGGAGACATCTGAAGTATGGAAAGTAGACACTGTTCATCATATTGAAAATCAAAGATTATGTGCTCACTTCAGCAACACTGTTACGGTTTGTATCTGTATGTTTCTTCCCCAAAGCCTCATGCAGTCACGGGGATTGGGCCTTTTGAAGGCAGCTGAATCTAGCACTTGTGATTAGTTCTTTGTCTAGTGCTGGGATTGGCAGTGTGAGTGCAGCACCCACCCAGGAGTGGGTAGCTGGCATGCAATATAAGGGAAGAAACGAGGCTTTCTTCTCCCTTTTGCCTCTTTTGCTCTGATTGCTTCTGGTGTCTGCCATAACCTCCATGAATGGTTGACCCTCAGCCATTCCACCTGCCTTGGAGCCAGCTGAGTATGGACTGAAACCTCCAAAAGCTATCAACTGAATAAACCTTTCCTTCCATCATTTTGTGTGTTGGGTATCTTGTTTTAACAAGCAGAGAAAAGTAACTAAGATGAGTACACGTATTGAAAAACAAAGTAATCCAAATGGATAATTTGAAAACCTTTCTCCAACTCATCAACATGGTGAACATTGTCTAAACTAATTATAAAATTTTAAAGTTGTTTATTGTCAGGAAACTAATCAAGTTAACTCAAATCTGCTGTGATTCCAGTATATTAAATCTTAAAAATAAATCATGCAAAACTGAAATGATAGTCTCTTTTGTAGAAGTTTCCAGAACTTTTCATTTAAAGTTCCTTAAAGGTAGGGGCCATTATTTTTGAAATATTCAAAAAATTGCTTGGTTTGAGTTTACTGGAGCTGGGGATTGTCTTTTATTTTTATCTTCTATAGTGTTTAGTGTATTCCCTTTCATATTGCAGGCTTTCAATATATATTTGCTTATTTGATTTGAATTGATTCTTTGAAGTTCAATGCAAAAACAAAATGGTGCTAATATTTCTTCTTGCTTTGCCTATCTGAGACTGAAATTGAACCAGCTCACAGCAGTCCTTTCCTTATGTTCCACAGAATTTGTGACTTTTACAATCTAATCTCAAGCTCATTTGCTTGCAGTCTATTTTCTTGATTGGTATAAAAATAAATAAATTGTAACTAGGCAGTTGTTTTTTAATTATTTGCAGTCTTGTGTGGTTGTGTGCTAATTCCCAAATTAAACATGAACTCTAACAAGTGTAATTCAATAAATTGACTTGGTTTGTTATTAGGACTTGTTGTTTTGTCTTCATGTCAACTTGGGATCATTAGAAAATGACTGGTTGTGATGGGAGGTCATTTCAGTACTCACAATTTCTTTTTTTCTAAGGAGACCAAAAGTGGGTAAGAATGTAGAGCATTTATTTGATTGTGATTTGAATTCAGTCTGAACAGTTCCAACCAGAAGACAACACAATTAATCTGGTACAATAAAAAGTCTTAAAACAAGGCATGAGAGGAAAAAAAATTTCCTTAAAAAGTGAAACATAACCAGGCATGATGGTATACACTTGTAGTTTCAACATTCTGGAAGGCTGAGGCAGGAGGATGGCAGTTTCCAGCACAGCTTGGACAATTTAGCAATTCAATCAGACACAATCTCAAAATATAAATAGGACAAGGGCTGTGCGTATAGCTCAGGATGAAGGCTCTGGGTTCAGTCCTAGGCATTGCCAAAAAAATTAAATGAATAAAAATTGAACGAATTGAAACAGTTACTTGAGATGTATTTTTACAGATGTGAGTTCTAAA
>RJWM01051240.1:0-10495 GCA_004363535.1 Dasyprocta punctata
CAAAATGATTTAATTTCTGCAAATAAGTACTATGGATTAGATTTACAATGTCTCCCCAAGGAGGTGGGGGTTTGGGAGGGTGACTGGATCATGGGAACACTATATTCATCAGTGGGTTATTCCACTGATAAGCATATAGCTGAATGCTATATAGCTGAATGTTGTTAAAATGTGGGGCTTTGTCAGAAGAAGCAGGTCTCTGGGCGTATGACCTGTTCTATGATGTATTCCTATTCCTGGCTCCTCCCTGCTCTCTCTGCTTCTTGGCTGCCAAGGGATGAGCAGCTGTCTTCTTCTAGATCTTTTCACCAGACTGTTTCAGCCTTGGAGCCAGCCAATCATAGACTGAATCCAATTAAGCCTCTAAGTTGTGGGTATTGGTATTACATCCTAGCAGTGGAAAAGTTGACTGATACAAGTAGTAAGATTTGGAAAAATTATTTTTAAAAATAAAATATGATCTATCTATTCTGATTTTAAGATTATAATATTGTGAAAACATACAGAAAATTAATACAATAGGATCTACTTATATCAAATTATTTTATTTTCTTCCTGTCAGAAAACTGAAAGCAATGTTGTTTTTCCAAATAATTCCAATGACAAAAAGACTTCAAAACATTTATTATTTGCATAGTTTACCTTAAATTTCCCTTATTTTTTGATTTCATTGATTTTGCTAGAGAAAATTATTTAAATTTTTTTACTGTTCAGTTGTCATAGATTATTACACTGGCTTACAAAATTGACTTCATGTCTAATATACAGAAAGTGAAATCAGGTTACTGGATAGCGAGGTCTTTGTTCACTTTAGTTTTAAAAACTTTCCTAAAATGAAAAAAAAAAAGGAAAAAATTTTCCTAAAGTGATTAAATTATATATCTTAAATTTTATGTACCACTTTAGCAGCTTTGACCAAGAGCTTTCTTTACAGATACAGCTTGAGAAAACTTGAATAGACTGAATTCAACTCCATTATTTCTCTTTAGTTTCCAAAAGTAACATCACTTGGTATCTCTTTGTACAGTTTGAATAACGAGCATTCAGTAACAAAATAAGAATAAAGTAAAACCTTGGATTGCAAGTAACTTGTTCTGTAAATATTCTGCAAGACAAGCAAACATTTCAACTAAGTTTTAACTTGATGAATGAGTGCTATCTTGCAATATGACTAGTATGTCATGTCAAACATAACATGATCACTACTAAGTCAGTGGTTCTCTCTCTCTCTCTCTCTCTCTCTCTCTCTCTCTCTCTCTCTCTCTCTCTGCAGGATTGTGAGTGATTGTTTTTAACAGCAAGAAATTATGGAGGAAATTTCATCTTCAGAGGAGGAGGAGGAGGAGAAAAAGAAAGAGGAATCCTCCACTTCAAGTGAGATTAGGGAGATGTGTAAAATGTGGAAAACGGTGCAATATTTTGTAGAAAACACCACCACCTAAACAAAGCTGTAGTGGTGCAAGCGATGAATACTTTTTATGACAACACAATGTCACATTTCTGCAACCCTCAAAAGGAGGCAAAAGCAAATGCCATTGAATAGGCTACATGTTAAAATTGCATGAAAAAAAAGATTTCATTGTGCCAATAGACAGTAGTAATTCTGTTAGCGAAGGTTGTCCTACACAATAACCCACCTCCTGTTCCCCTCATATCAGCCATAAAGGTTTTCAAAGGTAAGTGAAGGTTAACCTGTTTATTTTTCTTTACATTTTATATTTGCTTTATTATTTTGTATTATATTACAGTATTGTAATCATTTTTATGAATATTTTTGGGTTGTGGAATGAATCATCTGAGTTTCCATTATTTCTTATGAGGAAATTTGCTTTGATATGTAAGCATGTTTCCAGAATGAATTATACTCACAAACCAACATTTTATTGTATCATAGATTGTGTATAAAGAATAAAATTTCTATATTCCTACAAATTGAGAAGGATGATGAATCATAACATGACAGGAAATAAAAAACACATTTTGCATTTAACTCATTTTCTTAAGCATATATTGGTTGGTTCGTGGTCTGTAGAATATCTATTTCTTCTGAATCATGTAGTAAAAATTATAAGACTTTTTGTGTTTTGCTTTTTTTGGTGAAAGTTCCCCAAAACCAGAAAGATATGCTTATCTAATATAAAGATATAATTATCTAATCATTTTAGTAGGGCTAATTCAGATTTTAAAATATGACAACAAGATTCACTTTAATGGACAGGCAGCAATTACCTCAATACCTGGTTATTTTGGTGGAGGAAGCACACAGTGATAAAGGAGAATTACTCTCTTTTATTTTTCAAACAAAGTGCTTTACTACCAGTAACCCTATTAAGTTAAAAAAAAAAAAACAGATTTTGCACCACCTTTCTGGGATTTTTGTACTATTTATTTACATGTTTCTTTTCCTCCTAAGGAAAATTGAAACAAATTAGTGACAGATAAGATTTAAATGGATCCATCACCCCTAAGTTTATCTGGCCCAGGACTATATTTCCAGTTTAGAACAAATTGGGAATACTCTCTGTCTTCACTTACCACACTCTTTTAGTGCTTACTCTCTCAGTTTATACCCATATGATGTTAATTAATTGAAAATCATTTCAGTTAAAATCAACAACTAGGAAAGTTCATATATGATCCTTTCCCAAAAGTTCCAAGCAGGAAGGAGACATTTACCCAATAATCCAGAGGGTGAAAAAAAATTGAAAAACAATTGTACTGAATTAAGGACTGAAAGGAGGAAAAATAGTGAATGAGTGGAAATAAAACGAATAATAGAGTCAGATAGATCTGATTGAAAATGAGCATCCTGTCAGATGCTACTGTGTGATTCAGGCAACTGGAACTCTTCAACCTTCACATCTTCCCTCTGAAAAACTTGTCTAATGACAATCCAATAAAGATATTCTTGACATTGAAACTTTAGTATCACAGTACATATTAAATGCCTTACAGAACACAAACTACACACTTGATATGTCTGGTTATTTTTGTCTTCTCTAATCTTTTTTGCTTTCTATCTGACTCTATTGACTTTAAAAGTTGCTATAATTTTTTTACGACTATCCTGCTGACTATTTTCCTAATTTTTAAATCCACCGCTTTTATTTTTGGCTATTTGCTCTACTGCTTCAGGAAGTTATTTATTCTACATTAAAGTAAACCACCAGTTCATTCTATTCATTCCCTTTGCTGGATCACTTTTTATTCCTGGATTATTTTTTATTTTCACTTTTTTAATGTAAACATTATTTCTCAAGGATCATTTTCCTGACCACCCACTTTACCATCTAGATAAATTGTATTCTTCTGTCACAGATTTCGGAATACTTGGCATTTATCCTTTGTTTTTATGGACTTGTCATTTATTCATGAATGTGTGCTAGGAACTTATTGTAATTATAAATTGAACTATATTAATATTTTGTTTAATATCATCTCTGCTGTAGTTATATATACTTGAGGAGGCTGTTTAGAATTCTCCCTTTATACTAGCATATGTGGTATGACACTTGTGACATAGGACAATTCAGTAAATACTTGTCAAATATTTATGAATGTTGAATATTTCTTATATATAAAAAAACTCTAGAATTTTCAATATAAGTTTAATTTTTTAATATCAGTGGTCTATTTAGTATTTAATAATAGTTTAAAGATCTATTCAAAATGATGTAGGGCACGTTACAACTATAATCTATTCAAGTCAATCAATAAGATATTAAATCATATTCTCAGAATAATTAGGCACAAGAATCTTTTTAGCTATAAGAATAAATCTCTCAGGGTTAAGGATATAGCTCAGTGGCACAGTGCCTGCCTGGCAATCATGAAATCATAAGTTCGATTCCCCTTACAAAAAAAAAGGAAAGAAAGAAAAATAAAAGACTCAATCTCTCCTCCTTCTCCATCTTTCTCCATTTCTTGTTCATGTATACATTTATGTAGACATTAAACACACATACACACAGAAATATATTAAATTGTATAGGTTTGAGGGTCAATAATCATTTCAGTCTTCACTAATGTGCCAATGGAGAATCCAGAAATCTAAAAATAAGAAAGTCATTTGATGAAAATGCTATTAGTATAACGTTGCTATAATAAATTTTTAGACAACTAATAATCTTAGAATGTGCTTATGTTCATTAAAAATAGATCAGCCATAATTCTGAGTTTCTATCCTGGATATGTGTTCAGGCTTTAAATATTTATCCATTCTTAACAAAGTAGCTTTGCAATTTCACCTTTATTATCAGTTAGTGTTTTGCACCCAAAGTCTGTTCATAAGGCTAACTAGATAAAAAGTCACTATTTATTTTAATACAGAGATAACAGAAAAATTATTAGAAAAATTTTTAAATGAAAAATAATTGTTGATAATTTAGAAGGTGTGAGGGAGTATCAAGGACAGTGCAAAGCAACCTTGAAGTTGCTCATTATCAATAATGATCATTAATGTGCATTTGAATTCAACAGGTCAGTGCTTCAATTATTTAGAACTGAACATTAGGAACATAAGGAAAATGGGACATAAGCAATATTCCCTAAAAAGCAATGGTAATTATTAAATACTCTTGAGGATAGCAATTAATATTATGAGATCAAATTTAATGTTTATTTTTATTAGTACATGTTTGCAGTACATAAAGATTACATTTATTGTGGGGAGTTGGTACATGTACATAACACCTCTTAATTATTTTTCATCTCCTATCCCTTCCATCTCTCCCTCCTCCTTCTATCTCTTGGTCTTTTCCCATTCTCAAAAATTCGATTCCTACTTTGTGTATTAATTTAGTTTTTTTTCATCCCCTTTCTCTCTGTTCCTTCTATCTCTTGTTCTTTTTCCTATTAAATGAAAAAAAAACTCTACATATGACTTATTTTGCTCTTTCTTTATATTCTAAGTTTCTCATTTCAGAGAAACAGTGTGATATTTAAGCTTATGTGTCTGATTTATTTCACTTAATATTATTATCTCTAAGTTCATCTATTTACCTATGAGCCACTCAAGTTTATTTTATGGAAAATTAGTATTGTGTATAAATACCACATTTTCTTTGCCCATAAATTATTCTGCTATAAGTATGAGAATACATGTATCACTGTAATATGATGACTTTAACTCCTTTGGGAAGTTACTTAGAGGAGGAATAGTTGGGTCAAATGGAATTTCAAGTTTTAGTTTTTGAGCAATTTCTGTACTGGTTGTACTAGTTTATATTCCCACCAACAATGCAGAACTCTGTGTCAAGTACTATGTAAACCAACTATATAAGTAAAACCGGTATTAAAATTTTCCATTTGTCCATTAAAACCTGGATCATGAGACATGTTCTAGATATATTTTGCAGAATATGGTGGAGAGGTTTCTCTCATATCACAGAGAATGACTCCTCACCTTATAAACTCTCACACTAATACTCAAGTGTTAGAAGGAATGTTTGAATCCAAGATGAATTTAGGGCAATGAATCATTCAGTAAGGAGGCTAGGATCAATCACATTCACATACAGTAAACTTTATTTTAAAAAACAAAAAGTAACACACACCTTAGTTTCTGTTTTCAACCGAAAGTCTATTCACAAACTACTCCTCAAGATAACATGTACTCCTTCCCCTGCACCTCGGCAGTCAATGGGATCATCAGCCACCCTTCCCCCACATCCAGATGCCTCAGTGGCTGAAGGGAGCCTTAGCTGCCCTTCCCCTGCACCTGAAGAACCTCAGCTGCCTATGGGCCTGTAGACCACCATTCTCTCCACCTGAAAGACCTCAGCAACCTATGGACCATCAGGGACCCCTTCCACCACCTGAAGTACCTTGGTGGGATGGTGGGAGCCTCTGCAACCCCTCCCCCTACACAGAGGACCTGGGACAGTGTGGTGAGTTTCCCCCTCAAGTGGAGGACCTCAGTGGATCAACAGGACCCTTAGCAAACACCCCCACACACACACTGTAGGACATTGGAAAGCCAGCAAGAGTGTGCATGAGTTCCTTTTCCACACAGAGAACCCCAGGCAGGCTGGCAAAAGTACCCACAAGGCCTTCCCCTACCTGGAGCAACCAGAAAGGGCCTAAGAGGCCCCAGTAACACAGTAGGGTCCCAACTGAAGCACACACTATAAACAGGTAGATTTGGTAGCTTGGAACAGTCTGAAGTGGCAATAACAGTAGGAGATAAGGGTTGGTTTACATCAATGCTCTGAGGCTAGCCAATCTAGGCAGAATACAGGACTCACACAACAGGCCCTGCAGAAGGAATTCAGGTGACTGACCCCTCCCCTACACTGTAGGACCCAGAAATTGGGTGAACATCAGCCACACTGTAAGACCCTAAGTTACACAGGATGGACAACTGAGATTAGTGGGATTGACAAGACCAAAATATTAACTCAAGAGGTTAAAATGATAAAATGAAAAAGCAAAATGCAATCTTGAACACCCAGTCCATCAGGAACAAATACAGCAGACATCTAAATAGTAGACATTGGAAATTGTAAACCTGAAATTCCCAAAAAGATACCAAGTGTAATAAACCACTTCATGGGGCTATAGAGGAAATCAGATCAGAAATGCTCTCAGGTATAGAAAGAAATGACAACCTTAATAAAGGAGTTGCTCAGCACAGCTAGGGAAGACATAGATTTAAAAAAGTACAAGAGCATGAGAAAATTATGGAAACCATGAAAAAACAATATAGGAAAGAAATAGAATGTATGAAACAAATTCAGCAAGATACCAGGAAATTAAAAATTCCATTGAAAGCTGGAAAATCCACTTGAATGAAACTGAAGATAGACTTTCAGACCTTGAAAACAGTATTGCAGCTAGTGGTCATGAAAGAAAAGAACTTTTAAAAATAACAAGGGCTCATAAAATAACAATTCAACAGCTTCAAGATGACGCAAAGAAAAGCAATATAAGAGTGATTGGTGTCAATGAAATGCAGGAGTCAATGCAAATGACATAAAAAAACTATTCACAGAAGTAATAGCAGAAAATTTCCCAAACATGGGAAAAGAATCTGATATACAGATAAGTGAGGCATATAGAATGCCAAACAGTCATAAACAAAATAAATCTATACCTAAACATATAATAATCAAGATTCCTGAAATTCAGCATAAAAACAGAATACTAAAAGCTGTTAGATAAAAGACACAATTCACCTATCAAGGAAAGCCATTAGAATCACAGTCAAACCCTCAATTCAATACAAGCTTGGAATGAAGTATTTCAAGCCCTGAAAGGAAATGATTTTCAGCTCAGACTGATGTACCCTGCAAAACTTTCTTTGGAAATTAATGGAGAAATAAAATACTTCCATGACAAAGAACAACTAAAGAAGTTCGTGTCCACCAAACCAAGCCTAGAAAGAGTGCTGAAAGACATACTAGAGAAAAAGAGAGAGAAAAATGACTATAATTCCCAGAACAACAACAGAAAGGAACTACAAAGCAGGACAAGCAATTAAACAATGGGGAAACGCAGGGCACCAACAACAGGAAAATAACATGACAAAGTTAAGCCAGTACATACCACTTATAATCATCAATGTAAATGGCCTCAATTCACCAATTAAAAGAAATGGGTTGACAGAATGGATCAAGAAACAGGATTCAACAATTTCCTGTAAACAAGAAGCACATTTGACTTGAAAAGAAACTCATGGATTGAAAGGCAAAGGGTGGAAAAAAATATTCCATGCAACAGAAGCAAAGAAAAAAGCAGGAGTAGCTATTCTGTTTGCAGACAATGTGAACCTCAAATCAAAAATGATCAAAAGAGATAAAGAAGGTCACTATATACTTGTTAGGGGAGAAAATTCAACAGGAAGAGATGACAATCATAAATACATATGCACCAAATACAGGAGCACCCAATTATATAAGACAAATACTAATAGACAGGAAAAGCCAAATATACAATAACACAATTGTAATGGGGGACCTTAATATCCCATTGTCACAAAGGGAGAAATCAACTAGACAAAAAATCAGCAAAAAAGTAACAGAACTCAAATAAACCTGTGAATAAATGGACTTACTAGATGTATAGAGTGTTCCATCCAACATCAGAATACACATTCTTCTCAGTTGCACATGGGACACTCTCTAAAAGAGACCATATATTAGTCCATAAAACATAAAAGTGCAAAGGGATTGAAATTATCCCATGCATATTATCTGACCACAGTGCACTGAAATTGGAAATTAATGGCAAAAGGAATGGCAAGACCTGCATAAACACATGGAAATTAAATAACACCCTCCTGAACAACCAATGAGTTACAGATGAAATTAAAGAAGAAATTAAACAATACCTGCAATTCAAGGAAAATGCAGATACAATATACCGAAACTTGTGGGATCCAATGAAAGCAGTCCTAAGAGGGAAATATATAGCAATGAATTGTCACATCAGGAAAACAGAACAAGCACAAATAAACAACCTAATGCTGCACCTTAAGCTCCTAGAAAAAGAAGAGCAAGTCAAGCACAAAACTCATAGAAGGGAGGAAATTTTAAAGATCAGAGCAGAAATTAACACAATTGAGACTAAGAAAACAATACAAAGAATTAATGACTCAAAGAGCTGGTTCTTTGAAAAAGTAAACAAAGTTGATAAACTCCTAGCCAACCTTATTGAGACAAAGAAAGAAAAAACTCAAAATCATGCAATATGGAATGAACAGGGAGAAATTACTACAGATCCCATGGAAATTCAAAAGATCATGAATACCTACTTTGAAAATCTTTACTCATATAGGGTGGAAAACACAGAGGAAATGGACAAATTCCTAGAAACATATGAACTATCAAAGCTGAGTCAAGAGGATGTAACAATTTTGAATAACCCAATATCAGCTACTGAAATTGAAAATGTGATTAAAAACTTACCAACAAAGAACAGCCCAGGTCCTGATGGATTCACAACTGAATTCTACAAGATATTTAGAGATGGCATAATACCAAACTCTTTAATGAGCTAGAAAAGGAAGAAATTCTTCCTAACTCATTCCTGGAAGCAAGTATTACTCTGACCAAAACCAGAGAAGACTCAACCAAAAAGGAGAACTATAGACCAATCTCCCTAATGAATATCAATGCAAAAATTCTCAATAAAATACTAGCAAATAAATGCAACAAATCATCAAGAAGATTATACATCATGATCAAGTGGGATTTATCCCAGAAATGCAGAGATAGTTCAACATATGCAAATCAATAAATATAATACACCACATCAACAGAGGCAAAGACAAAAACCTCATGATCATCTCAATAGTTGCAGAAAAAGCTTTTAATTAAACCCAACACTTGTTCATGATAAAAACCCTATAGAAAATTGGAATAGATGGTCTCTACCTCAATCTGATAAAAGCCACCTATGACAAACCAGCAGCCAACATTATACAAAATGGGCAAAAACTGAAAGTTTTCACTCTAGAACCAGGAACAAGACAAAAATGTCCACTACCACCAAACTTACTCACTATAGTTCTGTAAATGTTAGCCAGAGGAATTAGACAACAGAGAAAAATAAAAGGAATAAGGATAGGAAAGGAAGAAGTTAAATTATCACTATTTGCAGATGACATGATGCTCTATATAGAAGAACCCAAAAACTCCATCAAAAGACTGCTAGAGTTAATAAGCAAATTCAGCAGTGTAGCGGGATGCAAAGTCAACACTCAAAATTCAATAGCATTCCTGTACACAAACAACAAATTCACTGAGAGAGAAATAGAAACCACACCCTTCACAGTAGCATTCAAAAAATGAAATACTTAGGAATCAACCTAACAAAGGATGTAAAAGAGCTATGCATTGAAAACTATAGTACTCTAAAAGAGGAGATTGAAAAAGATGTCAGAAATTGGAAAGATATCCCTTGCTCTTGGTTGGGAAGAACGAACATTGTGAAAATGGCCATACTCCCAAAACTATTACACAGAGTTAATGCAATTCCAATCAAAATACCATTAACATACCTCACAGATCTAGAGAAAATCTTCCTAAAATTCATTTGGAGTCATAAGAGTCCTAGAATAGCAAAGGCAATCCAGAGCAACAAAGGCAAGGCAGGAGACATCACAGTCCCTGACTTGAAATTATACCTCAAAGCAACTTTGATAAAATCAGCATGGTACTGGCAAAAAAAACAGACCTGATGATCAATGGAACAGATTAGAAGATACAGACACAACTACAAAGACACTCAGTCACCTTAATTTTGACAAAGGGGCTAAAAATATTCACTAGAAGAAAGACAGGCTCTTTAAAAACCGGTGCTGGAAAAATTGACTTTTCACATTCTGAAGACTGAAACTAAACCCATGTCTATCACCATGCTCTACACTAAAATCAAAATGGATCAAAGATCTATATATTAAAACAGAAACACTAAATCTCCTGGAAGACAAGGTAGGCCAAAATCTTGAAGACATAGGAGTAGGCAGAGATTTCATGAACAAAACACAAATTAC
>RJWM01051241.1:0-18212 GCA_004363535.1 Dasyprocta punctata
TTGGAGTCTGTATAAGCAAGCCTGGTAGGACTTGCAGCCCCAGAGTGGTGCTTCTCAGGTTTGTTCTGAAATAAACCTGTAATGTTGAACTCTTACCTTTGTTTCTTTACTTTTGTCCTAACAACTGGCATTTCAGAAATGTAAATTAAACAGCATCAGTATTCTGTTTTAACCAAAGATGAATAGCTACCATCAAGAAGTCAGCCAATAACAAAAGTGAGTGAGGTTATGAAGAGAAAGGAACCCTTCTCCATTTTAGTGTGAGTGTAAACTGATACAACCAGGATAGGAATCAGAATTGAGAGTCCTTAAAAACTAAAATCATAAATTACATTTCACACAGCTACTCCCCTTTTAAGTATCTTGCCACAAGCATTAGAAATGTTGAACCACAGTTTTGTATGTATTTCCATGTTACAGCAGTAGAATTCACAAAAGGTTAATACTGGAAACAGTATATGTGCCCTTGAACAGATGAATGGTTTAAGAAAATATAGTATATCTCCTCAATGGAGCAGTAACCTAAAGAAAGATAAATTTGAGAGACTTGCTGGGAAATGGATGCAACTTGAGACCCTAATGTTAAGGGAAGTAAATCAGATACACAAACTTGTATATTGCATGGTTTTCCTTATAGGAAAAGGTTAATTAGAAAAGAGAAAAGAAAAAAGTTATTGTTTTCTAAGTGTATCGCTGTCGACAGTGTCTAGTTTCACTTCAGTATGTTTTGACAGATCAGTTTGCATGATTCCCATTACTTTGGACATGTTAAGGTCTTTTTTGCTGCTATGATCATGGTCTATTTTGCATAAAAAATAATTCCCAGGATAGCATAATCTATAAAGACAGAAGATGAGTGGTTTCCTGCTTTTAGGTGGGAGGCATTGGATGTTGACGATAATAGGTAGAGTGTATTTTGTGGGAACAACATTGATCTAAGTTTGATTGAGATTGTTGGTGTACATCATTCTCAGTGTGCTAAAATATACTTCATATTACAATCTAAGTCTATAAATGATGCAGCATGCTAATTTTATTTCTATCAAGGTGTTATTTTAACAAACTTAAAAGAAAAACCAAAGAATTTTTTGACTACATATGAAGACACAATGTTATGCATGTATTTCTATGATTTAATAATTTTGAAGAAGAGAAACTCAATAAATACACTTAGTTTTCAGAGAGTAGTTTACTGAAAAATCAAAATTAGGTTGAAATTTGACTCAGCAAGTACATATGATCCCATTATTGCTCAAAGTAATGTTTACGCATACTACTTTTTTTCTCTTATTCTTGATTAGACATGAAATTTTACTAAAAGAAAATCATTGCCATTTCTTTTCTTGACATTATAGCATATGTTGACTGCAACTTATTTGCAATTTATATATATAGACGAGTATTTTCCATATTTCAAAATGATAATTATCTCTCTCTGACAACTAGATGTTTAAAAACATCTCTTTCTACCAAGAAGTAGTAGTCCTCCTTTCTTTCCTATCTGTGGGTTGCATTGAGCAGTATATACAGGATGACTATAGATATGAAAAGACAAGATGTGGAGAAATTTTTTGTGTTATTCCTCTCAAAATCATAGGCTTTAAATGACTACACACAATACTTTGACTCTTCACTCCACCTTCATTTTTTTTTCTATGTGTTTTGAGAAAGGAATAAGTACAAAAGTAATACAATTTTCTGGTTTTCATGTCCTCATTATCCTATGTATCAGGCTAGAAAGATAAGGTAAAAAATTAGAGATAAACTTAAAGGAGGAGGGAAATCTAATACTATATTCTAGAGGTACTGAACTAAACTCTCAGAACCTCAGCTAATACTCCCAACTAAAGAGATACATTCACTTTCTTTTTTGTATTATTATTATGTTATATATGATTATTTGGTAAAACAAAAATAATTACTAGAGAATATTCAAGGCCTCAAGGAGAAAATATCTTTTATTATTCAAACTAAATGTATCATTAGGTTACAAGGTTTGAGGAAAGAAGCTAGTTAGAACAAACAAAATTTGAGAAACAAGTAGAAATTTTGTAGGGTATATTTGGTATTTCTCAAGTAATGTGCACTGTTAAAACTCCTACAAGAAAAAGTACTTACATTAACAATGTGTGGGGAAATAGACTGAATTCATCATGTCTTCTGTTTTTCCTAAGTCATTGCTTATGTCCCTATAGCTGATCCTAAACTTTTTCTATCTTTAGTGATATAAATGTGATTTGCCCAAACTTCAAACAGTACTTTCAGTAACTCCACATGCCAGGCCATTTTCCTAACTTTTCTATTTCCTTCCAATGTAAGTTTTCCATTTTCATTCAGCACCTTCGTTGGTTCTCATTGGCTTCTCTACTTCACATCTCCAAATTCTCATTTTAGTTCCATGAAAATAATAGTCATATTTGTTCAGTAAGTTGATCTCAGGATATATTGAACTCACTCTCCCCTATTTTAGTTATGTAAATGAAATCTTTCTTGTTATCATTAAATACTATTTGCCTCTCATGTTTTTTCCCATGCACAAAACGTCCAGTGGGTTACATTTTATTCAAACTGAAACCATATCTGAAAATACAACAGTTGTCAGGCTTCCTGCTTTTCTCAAATAAGCATATTGTGGTTTCAGTGACTCTCATTTTTTTAAGATGCACAATGAAATACACATGAGAATTAAAATACAACAGTTATAGGAATCCTGAAATTTGAATAGTAAATACCTTGAACAGAATAGAAATACATGGGCAAATCAACAAGACAAAGGTGTTCTAAACCAGGCATGATCATCTTGTAATGACTGTCTCCATGGAGGTGGAGTTAAATGAAATTGCCTCACTTCTAATGCCATACACCTGAAAGAGCTCTACTCTCTCTTTTTCTTCTTTCCTGTCTTGACAAACGTTTGAAAGCAAAGCAAACAACATTTTATGAGAAGGAAAGTAACTGTTGCAATACAAGTCAGGAGAAAGCCAGTCACATCCAGAGAGTGGTACTGGTACCAGGTGAGGTTCTGGGCAAGTGGCCACAGGTGCTTGGCGCCTTTGTGGCGCATGACAAACTCGATCCAGAAGACTGCTCGGTCCAGGGGCTTCATTGGTTGATCATGCTGAATGGTTGATAACCTCAGAGCATTGTCTTTATAACTGAAGGAAAATTTAATAAGTTCAGAATTATTTAGAAATAATAGAAGGAAAACTTTCGGAGGTTATAAAACTCAATGCTGAAAGTTAAAACAATTAAACATTAAAATCAGTGTGACAATTTAGAGACAAAAGGCAAATCTTTGTCATGGTTCATTGAACATTTGTGAATAACCTTATTAAGGATTACAGTATTAACTAAAAACTAGTATTGTATTTTTATCAATACTTTAGTCATTGAAACTATGAAACCGAATGCCTTTCTTGAATGCTACACAGACTTTATTTGTTGTATTTTTATGCATATCTCTCTTTTGAATTCAGAGATAAATGGAAAGTATAAACCCTTTCAAACTTCATCTTTCTTCACATTTCATTGACATTCCTCTGTGACCATCTTCAATGATTCCTCTCGTTCCATTTACAGGTGTTACAAAATTTTAGACTTTGCTCAAAGCTTGCACACATTTATTCAAGAAAAACACTGAAAAATTTTTTCTCACATTCCCACTTGGCTACTAATAATGGCTTCAGCATTAAGAAAATTTATATTTCATCACTTTGTTTCAGTCTCATTAGTACTTTCTCGAGAAACATGTAAGAAGTTATCGATTAGTACTATGAAAATTTTTTAAAAGTTTGTACTCACGAAGAATTATTAATGACTGTCTTCAGTGCATTTAGCAAATCTGTAGTTGATATTGTTTGGAAATCCAGTTTAACAGCTGCTCCTTTAGCCTCCATTTGAGCAATGTTATCATATTTTTCCGCAAACAAAGGAATGCCAACCATAGGGATACCGTGGTAGATTGCCTCATAAACACCATTGGCTCCACCATGAGTTATAAAAGCTCTAGTTTTTGGATGACCTAAAATTAGGTGAATGTCCATAAAATAATCAGTTGTAAATGTTATAAATACAATGAGAAATGCATATTGAGTGACTGAAAGGAGTGTTATTTTATTTATTACTTTTCTTTTCTTGTATTTTTGAGAGATGTTCTTGTTATGCATTTCAGGCTGGTCTTGAGCTCACTTTGTAGCCCAGGCTGTTCTTGAATTTTGCAGTGATCCTCCTGTATCAGCCTCCCAAGATCTGATATTATAGGCATGTGCCACCATGCCCAGCAAGGAGTATGTATTGGGTAAAACTATGTCCCCCCAAGTCCTCATACTTTTGATGGGGCTGAGTCTAGTGCTTGTGTTTAATTTGTTGTCTAGCGCTGGGATTGGCATAAGCCCAGGGGTGGAGCTGAGATACAGTGTAAGGGAAGGCGGGTCTTCTGCTTCCATTTCCCTCTTTCTTGCCAGTGTGCCTTGCAGCTTGCAGCCACCATGAACAGCAGCCCCGCCACCCCATGCTAACTTGGAGCCAACTAAGTGTGAACTGAAACTCCCGAGAAACTGTAAGAATAAACCTTTCCTTTCCTAATTTTGGGCATCAAGTATTTTGTCTCAGCAAGGAGTGAAAAGTAACCAAGACAGAGTACTATTTCATAGATAATGATTTTGGGTCTATGAAACTACAGTGATTTTGCATACATATGTCAGAATAAAAAGCACTTAATCCAGTGGAAAGGAAAGTGAATGTTACCTGGTAGATGTGGTGAATGTCTTTAACAATGAATAAATGATCATCATGGAGAGCTTGTCTGTGCATTAGAACTTGCTCTATTAGGGCCAGGGATTTAGCTCAGCAACATAAGTGCCTGCTTGGCAAGCACGAGATCATGAGTTTGATCCCCAGTACCAAAAAAATAAATAAATAAATAAAAATAAAAAAAGAGAACTAATACTGACATAAACACTGTGTAAGTCAGCAAGGTGGGGCAGTGGGAAGAAAGAGAGTCTGATATTAAGTAATGAAAAAATGTGAATTTTTCTCATTAAAAACACAACTTCAAAAGAATAAAAACACAACATCTGTAAATAAATCAAGACTGGTATTTTGATTAGTATTTATAAACCGTTATTTCTGTAGAAAGGTGGTATGTGGTATTTCTCAAGCAATAATGCAATTAGAAACAGAGGGGCTAACACTACAATTTATTAAAATGTACTTCTCCTAGAGAGAAGTGCATTTGAAATGAGGACCTTAAGATGGTTTCTAAATATACCAAAAAGTCAACTGCTTTAATAGATTTTGCTTCCTCTAACACTGGAAATACGTATAATGAAGTTTGGTTTTAGTTTTGATTTAATAGCAATGAATGTTCCCTGGTTTATTTCTTCTTGAGCAATCATCAGGTTTTCTGCCTTAGGTTTTCACTATTGGGTCTCCAGCCTCTTACCGAGTAGGTCATTCTGGGGGATCCACTTGAACAACCGAGTGTTGGCTCCTAAGGTGTCCGGTTTCTTGTCATCAAATCTCCAAACCACCTGTTAGAGTATAGACTGCGTTATACCATATTTTCAATTTTAAAACGCAGAGACCAACAAGTTAAGTGCTCTTCATAGAATAGAATTCTAAAATGAGGACAAAGAAACTAAATATTAACAACTACCAAAAGACTGATACAAACAAAATACAAACATTTTCTGTACTTATAATAAGTTTGAATGTAATCATGATATTTCATGCACCATAGGTTAGACAAAGAAGATAAATTGTTATGTAATCAACACACTATGTCTAATAATTTTCGTCTTCATTAATGTACATGTTTATGTGCTCTTTTGTTCTAATATTATTATTAACTAATTTTTAAAATAACATTATAGTTTCCTCATAGTCACTTGTGCCTCAATCTATTTTATTAGTTACATGCATAAAATATCACTTTGATGTGTAAATATCTAATCCAAATAATCAATTAATTCATTTATAAAAGTGCATATAAGATGTTTTTATTAAAAAACTTTAATTCCTTATTATAGGAAAAGTTTAATAGGCATTTTTGATGAGAATCCATAATGTTACCACAACTGCTAGGACTGTAAACTAAATTAAGTAAAAAGAGTTGGTTTGAAATTCATTAAGTAATGCAGCTTTTCAAAAATAGGGCAGATTATTAAATGGTTAAGACCTCCTCCTTCACCCTAGAGACCTCTGGGAGTGATGAACTCATTTTTACCAACTCTTCTTTCACCCCTGAGACCTCTGTGGCCAGTGGGATCATTGTCAGCACCTCCCCCTTCACCCCAGAGACTTCAGCCGCTGGCGGGATCACTGGCAGCCCCTCCTACTCCACCCCAGAGACCTTAGGAGTGGCAGAATTGTAGGTTGCCACTCTTCCTCCACTTTGAAAACCTCTGAATGGAGGGATTATTGGTCACCACCCTATCCCCAGAGACCCAGCAGCCCATGGACTACCAGTGACCTGTCCAACACCTGCAGAACCTTGGGAAGCCTCAATCACACAAAACACCTCAGCAGGCCTGTAACAGTGTTGTGAGTTTCCCCATCACATAGAGTTCCTCAGTGGGTCAACAGGAGCAGCAGCAAACCCTCCTCCTCAGCTGAAGGACTTTAGCTAACCCAGCAAGTGTGTAAGTGAGCTCTTCGATACAGAGAAAACTGGGTGAGTTGAGGAGAGAACCGACAAGGCCTCCCCAACCTGGAGGAACTTGAAAGGGCTTAGGAGACTTCCAGGGACACAGTAAGGTCCCAGCTCTGATGCACAGTATAGCAAGGAAATCTGACAACCTGGAACAGCCTAAAGCCACAGTAACAATAGGAGCTAAGGGTTGGCTTACATCAATACTCCTAGGCTAGTTAGCCTAGGGAGTATATAAGACTCCCCCAACAGACCCTGTGGGAGAAACCCAGTAGACTGGCCCCTCCCTTTAATGGTGGGACCTAGCAATTGGGCAAACAATGACCACACAGTAGGACCCTAAGACACACATGACAGTCACTAGAGACTAATGGAATTGAAAAGACCAAAATATTAACCTGAGGTGAAAATGACAAAATGAAAAAGCAAATGCAATATCAAACATCCAGTCTACTAGGAACAGGTACAGGAGACATTGACATAAAGGACATTATAAGTCATAAAGTTGAAATTTCTGAAAAGATAGCAAGTGAAATGAAGAAACAAATCCCTAAGATCATAGAGGAAATCGGATTAGAAATAATCTCTCATGTAAAGAAAGAAATGACAACCTTAACAAAGGAGTTGCTCAGCATAACTACAGAAGACATAGATAAAAAAAGAACAGGAGCATGGGAAAATGATGGAAACCAAAGAAATAGAATTCATGAAACAAATTCAAAGAGATGTGCAGGAAATAAAAAGCTCTATTGAAAGCTGGGGAAAACTTTTGAATTAAGCTAAGGGTAGACTTTTGGAACTCAAACACAGGATCACAGCCAGCAGTCATGAAAGGGAAGGACATTTTAAAATAACAAGGGAGCATGAAATAACAAATCAACAGCTTCAAGATGATGCAAAGAGAAGAAATATAAGACAGATACACATCAGTGAAAATGCAGGACTCATTCACAGAAGTAATAGCAGAAAATTTCCCAAACATGGGAAAAGAATAAGATATATAAATTAGTGAGAAATATAGCACACCAAACAGTCAAAACCAAAATAAATCTAAACACAGATACAAAATAATTAAGATCCCAGAAATACAGCATAAAAACAGAGTACTAAAACCTGTTAGAGAAATGACACAATTCAACTATCAAAGCAAGCCCATTAGAATCACAGCAGATTTTTCATCACAAACCCTCAAGATGAGCTTGGAGTGAAGTATTTCAAGCCCTGAAAGAAAGCATCTTTCACCCCAGATTAATGTACCCTGCAAAACTGTCCTTCAAAACTGATGGAGAAATAAGATACTTCCATGACAAAGAACAACTAAAGAAATTTATGCCTATCAAGTCAACCCTAGAAAGAATACTGAAAGACATACTAGGGATAGACAAAAATGACTACAGTTCCCAGAACAACAACAGAAAGAAGCCACCAGGCAGAGAAAGCAATTAAACAAGGGGAAAAAGCAGGAAAACAACATGACAAAGTTAAGGCAGTACATATCAGTGATATCCATCATTGTAAATAACCTCAATTCACAAAGTAAAAGAAATAAGTTGACAGAATGGGTCAAAAAACCGGATCCATCAATATGCTGTATACAAGAAACACATCTGACTCAAAAGGAAACTCACAGACTAAAAGTCAAAGGATGGAAAACAATATTACATGTGGCACAACCCAGGGAAATAAAAGCAGGTGTAGTTATTCTGTTTGCAGAAAATGTGAACTTCAAACCAAGAATGATCAAAAGAGATAAAGAAGGTCACTACATACTTGTTAGAGGAAAAATTAAAGAGGAAGAGCTAACAGTCATAAATATAGAAGCACCAAATACAGAAACACCCAACTATATAAGACAAATACTAACAGACACAAAAAATCAAATACACAGTAAAACAGTTGTAACAAGGGACCTTAATGTCCCATTGTCACAAAGAGATAGATCAATTAGACAAAAAGTCAATAAAGAAATAACAGAACTGAATCAAATTTGTGAACAAACCTACTTAGTAGACGTTTACAGAGTGTTTCACCCAATGACATCAGAATGAACTTTCCTCTCATCTGCACAGGGGCCATTCTCTAAAACAGACCATGTATTAGCCCATAGAACACGCTTAAGTAAATGCAGAGTGTTTGAAATTTTCCCACGCTTATTGTCTGATCATGGTGCACTGAAATTCGAAATGAATGGCAAATCAAACTTCAAAACCTACATAAAAACAGGAAAATTAAATAACAATCTGTTGAACAACTAGTGGGCTATAGATGAAATTAAATAAGAAATTCAACAATACCTAAAAATTCAATGAAAATGCAGATATAACATACCAAAACTTGTGGGATGCAATGAAAACAGTGCTAAGAGGAAAATATATACCAATGAATTGCCACATCAGAAAAACAGAATGAGCATGAATAAACAACCTAATGCTACACATCAAAGTTCTAGAAAAAGAAAAGCAAGTCAAGCCCAAAGCTCATAGAAGAGACAAAATAATAAAGATCAGAGGAGAAATTAATACAATTGAGACTAATAATACAATGCAAAGAATTAATGAATCAAAGACTTGGCTCTTTGAAAGAACAGATAAAATTGATAATCCTCTAGTCAACTTTATCAAGAAAAAGAAAAAAACTCAAATTCATGCAATAAGGAATGAAAAGGGTGAAATTACTACAGATGTCATGGAACTTCAGACGATCATGAACACCTACTTTGAAAATCTGTACTCCCAGCCAGGTGTGGTGGCGCACAACTTTAATCCCAGCACTCAGGAGGCTGAGGTAGGCGGAGCGTTGTGAATTCGAGGCCTGCCTGGGTTACAACGCGAGCGCAAGGCCAGCCTGAGCTGCATAGTGCGACCCTGCTTCAAAAAACCAGGGCTGGGAGTTTGGCTCAGCAGCTTAAACACCTGTCTGGCAGGTGCATGGCTGTGAGTTCGATCCCCAGTGCTGAAAAAAAAAAAAAGAAAAGAAAAGAAAAGAAAATCTTTACTCCCATACGGTGGGAAACACAGAGGAAATGGACAAATTGCTGGAAACATGTGAATTATCAAAGCTGGATCAAAAAGATAAAACAATTTTGAATAACTCAAAAAATCAACCGCTGAAATTGAAAACGTGATCGAAAACTTATCAACAAAGAAAAGCCCAGGTCCAGATGGATTCTTGGATGAATTCGATAAGAAATTTAGAGAAGATTTATTGCCAGTACTCCTCAAACTCTTCAATGAAATTGAAAGGGAAGCAATCCCTACCTCATTGCTGGAGGCAAGTATTGCTCTGATACCAAAATCAGAGAAACACTCAACTAAGAAGAACTATAGGCCAATCTCCTTAATGGACATTGATGCAAAGATTCTTAATAAAATACTGGCAAATAGAATGCAGCAAATCATCAAGAAGATTATTTATCATGTCCAAGTGGGATTTATGCCAAGAAAGTAGGGTTGGGTTTAACATATGCAAATCAATAAATGCAATACACCACATCGAGAGAACCAAAACAAAAATCACATGATCATCTCAATAGATGAAAAAAAAGCTTTGGATAAAGTGCAATGCTTGTTCATGATAAAAACCCTAAAGAAACTCACAATAGATGCTCTCTACCTCAATCTGATACAAGCCATCTGTGACAAACCAACAGCCAACATTATACTAAATGGACAAAACTGAAAGCTTTCACTCTAAAATCAGGAACAAGACAAGGATGTTCATTATCACCACACCTGTTCAATATAGTTCTGGCACCATTAGCCAGAGTAATTATACAAGACAGATGAATAAAAGGAGTAAAGATAGGAAAGAAAGAAATTAAATTAACATTATTTGCAGGTGACATGATTCTCTACATAGAAGGCCCTAAAAGTGCCATCCAAAGACTACTAGAGTTAATAAGCAAATTCAGCATTGTAGTTTAATTCAAAGTCAACACTCAAAAATCAATAGCATTCCTATACACAAACAACAAACTCACTGAGAGAGAAATTATGGAAATAACTCCTTGCACAACAGCATCCAAAAAATGTAATACTTAGGAGTCAACCTAGCAGAGGCTGTAAAAGACCTATATGCTGAAAAATATAGCACCCTAAAAAAGAAGTTTGAAGAGGATGTCAGGAAATGCAAAGATATCCATTGCTCTTGGTTAGGAAGAACCAACATTGTGAAAATGCCATACTCCCAAAAATATTATGCAGATTTAATGCAATTCCAATCAATATACCAATAGCATACATTACAGATCTAAAGAAAAAATTTCTAAAATTCATTGGGAAACATAAGAGACCTAGAATAGCAAAGGCAATCCTGGGCAACAAAAACAAGGCAGGAGGAATCTCAATCCCTAACCTGAAATTATACTACAAAAATACAGTGATAAAGTCAGCATGGTGCTGGCAAACAAATAAACCTGAGGATCAGGGAAAGAGAATAGAAGATGTAGACACAACTGCAAAGACTCTCAGTCACCTTATTTTTGACAAAGGGGCTAATCATGTTCACTGGAAGAATCATAGCCTCTTTAATAAATGGTGTTGGAAAAATTGGCTTTCCACGTGTCAAAGTCTGAAGCTAGACCCATGTCTATCACCATGACCTAAACTAAAGACAAAATGGATCAAAGATCTAAATATTAAAATAGAAACACTAAATCTACTGGAAGACAAGTTAGGTAGAAATCTTGAAGACATGGGGGTAGGCAAAGAGTTCATGTCCAAAACGCAAACTGCACAGGATGTACTTCAAAGAATCAACAACTGGGATCTCATTTTGTTACAAAGTTTTTGCACTTCAAAAGAAATTGCCAACAGAGTGAAAAAAAGAAAACCCACAGAGTGAAAAAGAATTTTAGCCAGCTGTTCCTCAGACAAAGGAAGTATATCTAGAATATATAAAGAATTGAAAAACATCAGGCCCCCCAAATTCAAAGGCCCAGTCCAAAAATGGGCATCTGAGATGAACATGCACTTCTCAGATGAAGAAATACAAATGGCAAACAAATACATGAAGAAGTGTTCAACATCACTGGTCATTTGAGAAATGTGAATTTAAACAGCATTGAGATTTTGTCTCACTCCAGAAAGAATGACTGCCATCAAGAAATCAACTGATAACAGATGTTGGTGGGGCTGTGGGGAAAAAGGAATGCTTCTCCACTGTTAGTGGGAGCATAGACTAGTGTGGCCACTGTGGAAATCAGTATGGAGATTTCTTTAAAACTAGGATTGGAATTCCTTTCAATCTAGCTATTTCCCTTCTGGGTATTGTCTCATTAAAACTGGAAATGCCATGTCACAGTGATATAAGTGCACCCATGTTTATAGCAGCACAATTTGTAATAGCTGAACATTGGAAACAGCCAAAATGCCCATCAATCACAGAATGGATAAAAAAGATGTTGCATTTTTATACAATGGAATATTACTCAGCTCTAAAGAAGGATAATGTTGGGTTTTTATTGGTCAATGGAGTGAACTTGAGACTATACTCATAAGTGAAATAAACCAGACTCACATGTTTAAATATTGGATTGTCATCCTAGTGTAAAATATAAATAATAATAATAATAAAAAAACTGAAAAAGTAACAAGATCCAAAATGTACAATAAATATGGTAATAATAAAAGGGAAAGAAAGTATTCAAAAGGAAAGAACAACTTGGATATGGGAAAGGAGAAATGGGAAGAAAGGAAAAGATTATGTTATATGGATCCTGAATTGGCCACTCTTGCTTTTCTCTGCTCGAATACCCCCCTTAAAGGTACAACTAAGAAGTCTATTCCAAAATTCGTATAAATAAGTAGGAAGAGGTAACACAAAAATCCTAAACTACATGATTGATTTCAAGTCTTTTCCAATATCTACTTCGTGTTATTGTGATAGTACATTTTTAAGTAAAATTTAACTCTTTCATAACATTGCTTATACATACAGTGACCTCAACAGTCCTATAGGAAAAAAAGAGCGAGTTTCTGAAATCAGATCTTTGTAGAGCTTCATGATTTCTCTAATAGATGCCTGCCATCAGGACACTTTGCGAACCTTTTGTGGAATCTGTCCAAGGGCTGAAGCAATCACACTGGCTGTGGCTTCTGACATGTCACTTATCATAGACCCCAGAGAAAACACCACAATGCCATGGTCCCCAGAGCTCTGCACAAAGTTTTCTATTTCCTGTGAAGAAAGAATTGCTGCCATCAGAAAAAAGACAGGACCATAGCAAACATTATGGAAAAAGTTTAATTAAAGAAAATGAAAATGATACAGTCAAGAATGAATGAAAATTAGAGAGTCTGGTAAAATTTTTGTAAGGCAAGGTTTATCAACTTCAGCATTTAAATGAAGATATACAAGGAGTAATGTTAAGGATATGTTTGTGGAATCAGTGCTGCAACCAATTATTTCTTGAACAACTAAAGCTTTGTAGTTAATGCATCTTATATTACTTTTTTTAAAAAAATTTTATCTTCATTTACATTTCCATTTAATCCTATGAGAGCAGAATGCATTTATTTATTTTCTTTTACCCCTTGTTTTCATCTCACATTCTTATTATGACTGATTTACAGTTACTGAAGAATATTTTGGTTCTACAACTGTAGAGATATGATACACATATACATATGTTATTTAATCTGAAGTTTCCTTATGGCTGATTTAATGTTACCAATGTCTCTCAAGTAAAGCAATTGTGATGGTGTGTTAGGAACACCTTTTCATTTTTAATCATTTCCTAAATCTGAATGTTAAAGTTATTTCCAAGTTTTATTTTTATAATTACTAGATAGATGCATTTATGCATCTGGATTATTTTTCTTCACATACTTTCAAATGAGTGTCCCAAGCAGCCAAAGGGTATAAATATTAAGACAATGCAAGTTTGTAAATTTCTAGTTTGTACATGTACTAACAGCTATTTCTAGTAATTTTTCCATGATAGTGTTTTTCAGTGTTCTTTTGTCTTCTTTCTCTGATTCTTCTATTTTCTGCTGCTACTATCAGTTACATTTTCATTAAGAAAACAATCTAGTAAACCTCAACCAAACAAACTAAAGAAAATTATACGGTTTTCCAACCGGGATCGCTGCCTGCTGAGGCCTGGTTCTGTTTTATTCTCTTTTGTTTTGTTTATTCTAAATCTGATGGCGTGAGCAGGTATTTGAAAGATAGCAAGACATATTATGGTAGCCATTTTGTATTTACTATTGGCTTGTTTTGTAGTACTTTATTGCATTCATTGTTTTGTTTTTATTTTTTCTATTCTATTCTGTTCTGTTCTATTTTTACTATGTCCGAAGGTATCTGCAGCTACTTGAACACAACAAAAGGCATTATGGTAACTATTGTGAGTTTTGTAAGGTGTTGAAGTCAAGTATCAATTATCCTGGTTTATATTGATTGGTTTTATTCTGTTTTATTTTCCTTGATTTTACTCTCTTTAAAGTAAATTTGAAAAATTGAAAACATTCAATTGTGTAGATATATTGTTTAGTACATACATCAATAATGCTTCAAATATTTGACTTCTGGAATTTTTACACTTTCAAAATAAATTGCATTAAAAAAGATAATGGGTTTTTTCCATATTATCAGATTTCAGGTTTATATTGCTTTCAATAAGAAGGCAAATGAAAAGCATTTTTTAAAACATCATAATCCTGGAACAATAAGGATAGCTTCATTTCTATATATATCTTAGAAAAATTAATTTAAAATGCATTAAATTTTTGTGTCCTTTCATAAGGAATGCCACTGTCTACAAAACTTGAGTGCACAATTCACATGAACTTGATTTTCAGAGAAATTATAGGAACTAAGAGTTGCTTAGTTCATATGCTGTGGCTATTTTTTCTGTACTTTTTCTACCAGGTAATGTTGATGCCATGATCATATCAGAGGAGAGATCTTTACTCGGGTAACCTACAACTGTGGCATATCACATGAAATACTTGTTTCAAGAAAGTAATTCATCCCTTTTGTACCCTAACGTGAAATTCTGGTACATGAAGGGAAGATGTTTTTGATTCTGTGTGCAAGGCAAGAAGATATGAACTTTGACAACAAATATTGCTGAGGGTGCACAAGTACTCTATGATGCAATGTTTTTTTCTGTAGTCTAAAATACTAATAAAGAGTTTCAAAGGTTCATATACTATTTCATTATTTTATCTTGTTCATATTATTGCCTGAACTTATGCATTTATTTTTAAACAGGTCTATAGAATTGCTTTTCATTGTGACTTTACATGAGATTATTATCTTAGACTCTTGGAATATCACATCTCATTTAATGGATGTAAAATGCTTGTTAAGCGTTGGAGATATAGCTCAGTGGCACAATGCCTGCCTGGCAAGTGCAGGATGCTGAGTTTGATCCCTGATATGAAAATAAATAAGTGAATCAAAACTCCTCAAATATTGTATAATTAGTATCAAAAAAAAGATGTCAATAACATCGATTGACTCCCTCATTCACCATTAATGCTGGACCATTAAATAAATACTGCAGAAATTTTCTTTCAAATGTTTTAAACTTCATTCCCACAAAACTAAAAATGAAGCTGTACTTTGATTATAGGTGTAGTTGTTTCATTTGTATGAATCCTGCGTCTGGATTTCAATCATGTGTTGCCTGAACTCTTCCAACTACCTTCTACATGCTTCCCATTTCTACTATACTGAATCATTCACTGTCGACTAATCCATTGATACCATCTTCATGGATATTTTCAAAAAAGGAAATCTGATTATCATTCCCTCACTCAGTTTTTTTCTATGTCACCAATGCTTCCATTAGATACTTTTTACTCTATTATCTGGTTCTAAATTAGCTATCTACTAAATTTAGCATCCTGATTAAATAAACTTGCACTTTTGAGATACTTTCCTTTCTATTTTAACAGCGGTTCTGTTTTCTATCTTTTTTGACTTCTCATCAGATGGTCTATTTCTACATCTTGTTCACTTTTTATTATTCTCAATTTTAATGTCATAGATTATAATCACAACTGAAACTTCTCTTAGTAATAGAATGCTTATCTTTAAATTATACTTCACACACTTTTTATTATTTATTTATGTTCTATTTTTCCAAATAGTATACAAGATAGTGAAAGGGACACAGTGTTTGTGTTGTTTTTATGCTTACCAAACATTTACTGATGGTGAACACTAGTCAACTTACAGATTTTAAATAAAAAAAAGAATGATAATGTGAATAAAGAAGACCTTAATTTAACGAACTCTTTTCTCAGTACCTCCTAGGTATCCTGTGTTCTTTATGTAGTGGTATCAAAGTGCAGATAATTGTGATGAAATAAAAATACAATTTTTTGAACAAAGTCTTTCTATTCAGTCTTAAATCTCCTATGTTGCCCAGGCTTGCTTGAACTGGTGGTGGTTCTCCTGCCTCAGCCTCTGGAGTTCTGGGGTTACAGGCATGTTGTAACATGCCCACCTGATGTATGTGTTTCTAACTGATATGGTATGTTTGCCATTTTCTCATATCTTTCTCACTGTGAGTGAAGATTCTCAATGAATAGTGCTGAGTATTCTCACTGAAAACTAAAATAAAACTAAGACAGGAAAATACTTACCTTCGGTAGAGGTTCGGCAGGTTTACAATGGAGTCCTCCAACAAAATCAAAATTCGGTAAGGTAGGGCGAGGAAATTCCAAGTCCCAGTAGGTTCGAATAAGCCACATATCTGCTTTCTGCATTTGTTTATATAATGTAGTGGGTTTTCCTGTGTTGGAAAGAAGAAAAAACTAGAAAACATTGAGTAATGCTCACCAAAAAAGTAGCGCTATCTATGAATAATAATTTTTTTTATATTTTATGCATGTCTCATTTATTTCTGTGAGAAAGACAGATTGGAAGGAGGATGTGTCTGTATTATTTCTTCACTGTATTCTCAATCACAAGCATTAATTACAATATTGTATAATAAAGCAAGCATTCTTGTTTCTCAAAAGTTGCCAACACAATAGATAAAAATATCAGCAACTATTCTAGCTGTATATTCAAGTAATCTGAGCATAACCATGGGACCAATTCTTAAGAAATTCTGCATTTACCATGTTATAAAATGATCCAAGTGAGCTGTGACTGCTATAAGATAGTGGCTGAAATTCACGTACTTGTCATTACTTTTGGTTCATGCTAGGAGTGTAATAGTATGTATTTATCATTTACAAGCTTTTGCACACATCTCCAGGAAAATCTGAAGAAATAATAGAGACAGATACTAGTACTTATACTTGATTTTGTGTCATTCTGTTTTTGAGAGAAAAAATGCTAAAATACATTATTTGTACGTCCATATTTTTACAGATTTTAAACCACTAAAACACGTGGTTGGTAAGGAACTATCATAGCATGTGGAATCATTAGACTATCCAAGTTATAAATTTTGAATCTTGAATAAAAAATATGTTACAAAAGTGGAGGTATCTTTTAGATACTATAGCAAAAAAGGAAATTTTAGGCAAGGAATCTGATTTACTGTTGAGAAAAAAGTTTTCTGTGTGGCCAGGGATTTAGCTCAGTGGCACAAGCACCTGCCTGGCAAGTGCACGGTCCTGTGTTTGATCCACAGTACTGAAAAAAAAATTTGTAATGCTACTAGGTATTTTTCTTACAAGCATGTAACTTCAATCTCCTTGTCTTCATTCACAAAGATCTTACAGAGATGCCTAACTACTTTTATTTTGAAATGAAAAGAAGGTAAATTTGATACCAAATTGCAAAGTTAAAGCCTGAAATCTTTGCTTTGAAACTGTGTGAGCTCCTGGAGTGATGTATTACTAATCAGTCACTGGCAGTACTATGATCCCATAATGTGAATGCTTCCACTATATCTGAGATTGACTGATAATTTTAATTTGTAGCTCACCATTTACTTATAAAAAACAAATTCCTCTTATTTTACATTCATCCAAGCTGACTCCCAAAGGCACAAGATGTTAAGGACCTCCCTCTGCTGACTGAAAACACGACTTATCTAAAATTTCACTGTAAAACTTGCTCCAGTTTTTCTGATTAAATGATTCAAACCAAAAGTCAAAATAAAGCATGCATATCATGTTTTTGACCCTTTCCATAAAAGTCATTTCACCACTTAAGCGTGACATCATGACAGGTATGTGAGAAGGAGGAAATGGAAGCCCTCCAGCACTCTTTTCCAGTTGGAAGCCAGCGGAGCCACGAAGACTGTACACAAAAGGTAATTTCAATAGCTCAGCCACCAGCTCACCACATGGAGCAACAGGATCTGCAAGGAGGCCATCAAATTTTGATTCCTGTAGTTTTGTCAGAAGGTTTTTATTTGAAACTATTTCTTTGCAAACATTCTCCCAAATACAGAATATTCCATAAGAATCTTTTCCATCACTGGAAAATATGACAAACAGGTATCTATTGAGCCAATATTCATCCACTTAGTGATGAATTGCATGTAAAATTCTTCCAGTTGATCTCTACTGATAGATGTAGTAAATGTTTCAAATTTAATCCCAGATGATGCATTAACACCAACAAAAATGAAACTTGAAGGTATCAG